>JANIJI010000030.1:455000-540000 GCA_024500535.1 Leptonema lineaticorne | reverse complement strand
TTATTAATGTCATCTTTTCCTCCATTAAAACTTTTACCTATTACACAAAAATATATTTCTTTTAATACATTAAACATATGTAAAACATTAACATTTAAGATGTTACTATAACATTTTTTTTAAGATAAATAAAAAATAATATGAATGCAATAAGTTAATTGAACATATAATAACTTGTAAATCCAGTTCATGGCAGCGTTGTGCTTTAACTTCCAATTCTTCCTTGTAACGCGCTACACTTCCTCCCAATTCTAAACTCAAACTTGATCTGTTTCTACTATGAATGCTGCTCTCCAATTCCTAATAACAAAAATATAAAAAACATTGAAATAATTATAATCAAAACATAAATAAAAAAGTGATCACGTAAAAACCTGAATTGCTTGCATGATGGATCTCTGGTATGAAATTTCTAATTGCATAATTCTCCTTATGTATTCTTCTTTTTGTTCACAATTTACAGCGCAACCTGCATTTTTAATAAACTATGTTAAGGTCGTCCATAACACAAATTTGTAATTTATAAAAAAAATGTAATACAAACCTAAAATTAACTGTAATAATCTACCCAGTTCATCCAAATCTCCTTTTTCTGCTATTTTATTTACATCGGGTTTGGGGAATTCAATCAAACTAAGACTTAAAACATCTTGATAATAATCTAAAAATAACGAAAATCAACATATAATATTTTGTGTTATAATATCTGTAAGATTTTAGGAATTAAAAATCGTCTTACCGATAATACGTTCAACTATTTTCTTGAGATTGCTCACTTTAAGTCTCCAGTTAGCGCCAACGTCAGGTTTAATCTTTGATATCCAACTTTGAGTGAAAAAATCCGGGGCTATTTGAGTTAACGCTTCGGCCATTAAAACGCCATCAGACAAATCTGAAAATTTATGAAATAACCGTTTTAATTCAATTAATTTAGCTCCGTTCATTCCTTCGTAATTTTCGAATTATATTCTGAGAAATAATGATAATGCATTTCATTATGGATAGTGTTGCAACTGAAAATGAAAACGGTTCTGATTTATTACCACATCTAAATCAATGATGTTCATGTCTAAAATATAATTGCGTAAAGTTTTAACCTGATTATTCTTATATTTTTTTTTAATAACGCCAAAATATAATCATATTAAAAAGAATTAAAAGACAGTCGTATAAAATAAAACAAAATCACCAAAAATATATAAAAATATGAATCATAAGCTTTTTTTTAATAAATACAGAGCGAATCAACATTTTCAAATACACTAACAATTTTAAGATTAGATTATACACATTATGATTCTTATCTTTAAATAAAATAAGTTTTATTATTTTGAAAATAATTTCATTTTATTGTTCAAACTAACATTAAAGTATTTTTTTAAAGTAGTATTTACATAAATTAGATTAACGTTTTCAGTTGAAAATTTTTTTACTGTAAATAAACCTACACAAAATCTAAACAAGTCTCAAAAAAATAATAAATCTCTTTAAAAACCAATAATTATGTTAGTATAGGAATATAATGTTATATTTATATTTAAAAATAATATTAACTATTATAATAAAAATATATACGCATTATTGATACAAATAGTTGAAAATTAAATTTTGTATGAATTTATCGGTGAATAAAAGTATATAATATATACTAAAAAATTATATGACACTCGGAATTCTGTCTACAGAAACATATCGAGTAGAATGGATTTCCTTAACATTACGTATAGACAAAAAATGTGTTTATATATGGATTCACTATGTTAGAATAAACATTTATGATTAATGTTTATATATATATATATATATATATATATATATATATATATATATATATATATATATATATATATATATATATATATATTTGAAATTCACATATTAAAAGTTTGAGCTTTGTTTATAACAAAATACATAAAACATTTTTATTACATATACGATAAAGAAAGTGGAACTATTCCTTTATTTAATTATAAAGCTTTAACTTTTAAACCAAAAAAAAAATTGACGATGGCTTAAAATGCAACTTCTTAAACATCCAATTACTTTTTATAAATATAATCACTTATATACTACAGAAAAAAAAATCTTATATAATTCAATGTTTCGCACACTTAAAATGGACTATTTATTACGAATAATATTAAAAAAAACTATTTTACTGTGGAAATTTGGCACCTTTTACATGTTTATATTCATAAAAAATATTTTATTAAAAATAAATATTGTGTAAATCTGTATAAACGACGAACTAAAGCATTAATAGGATTTTGATAAAAAAAAAATAAAAGAATAAGTCGTGAACAAATATAATCAGTAAAAATTAAATTACTAGATTGATAAGAGCATCAAATAAAGTGCGAGTAGGCGCAAAAAGGAAAAGTAGCAATCGCGTTAGTCACAAAATATTTGATGAAAAATTGAAGTACAACAAACACCAATATGGTACTGGAAGTTACCGCAATATACTGAAAACCAATAAGCGTAGGTTGGCCGTGTTGGCGTTGCATAAAATGTCTCGGTGCGGAAGCGTTCATTTATTTATTTATTCGTTCTCTTGTACCGCTCGTGCACCATAACGTTAACGCCGATGAAGATTATATAAGGAAAGACACGATATTTCGACATTATTTGTTACGATGACGCATTCGAAATCTTTATAGAACAATATTTGTACTAGCGGTATCGATATATTATTAAATATAAAAGTTAAATATCTATAGTGGCGATTAAAACCGTCTATAATATATTATATATGTACCGTAACAAAAAAAAGTAAAATTTAGAATCAAAATTGTAGAAATATTAATTTAATTTATGTAGACTTTTTTATGATTCAAAACGATAACAAGATTTAAGTGTACACATTTTTGATGGGTCTTAAAAATGCTATCGAAAAATTTTATATTATTTTAATAACGAATATATTAATTAATATTTAAAACGACGCTAATGTACTAATTTACGGTGCGGCAGGAAATGTTTATATTTGACACACTAAAAGAGGCCTCTAATAATAAAAATTGTTTACTTTTAGTATACAGATTTTAAAGCGACAAATTTTCTACCTTGTCGAAACTTTTTAATAATAAATCATTTCAAAAGGCTGTAATATCGATATCAAAGTTTATTTTCTTATAAATTCGTGTATAATCGTTTTAGCGACATGACCTTCGAATATTTATATAAGGAAGTCGATAGGTCGCTATATTTAAAATGTACGCACACTAAATTAATTGGCCACATGTGACATATGATATATAATTTTGACTTACCGGTGCAGATCATTTTTTAATAGAAAGACAGACGTTAAGACATAATAATAAAAGTATTGCTGGTATGTAAAACGACGATGATGTTGATGATGATGGTAATAAGAATATATACCGTCGTCGGCGTTCAGGGAGGCGAGATTGAGAGTGTTGAGCCACTGAGTGATGCTGACGTGAAGCGGCACTTCCACCGCTTCCATTCTATCCATCCGACGACGAATCGCACCCGAGAACACCTTCGGCCGTCGCTCTGACAGAACACGTCCCGATTTGGCCGAAGCGCGCTCGTATCGCGGCCATCGCCGACTCGCATAACAGTACCGGGACCGCGACCGGTTTCTCATCCGTGACCGACGAATTGATTCATTATAAAAAGAAAAAAAAGCTAATTACGTTCGCTTTGCACAATTTCGCTTTACGTAACGTTTCTATTTCGCGACGTTTTTGTTTAAATTTTATCGATATATATATATATATATATATTTCTTAATATTTTTTTAAAATTCATTAATAATATTTGATATTAAACGAATAAACTTATAATGGGTATAAAAACTTTTATTATGTAATTAGCTGTTTATATTATTTTAAATTTCAACGTATCTTATGTGAAAATTTTAAAAATAATTTGCGCACGGTTTTAAAATAAAATTTAAAAACATTTAATAGGAAATAATAATTGAATTTTTGCATTTAATATTTGAAATACAAAAATAATATACGTCGTCGCATTTTCATATTTCAAAATGAAAATGCGATATGATCAAAAAATATCTTTTGTATTTTCTATATGAGAAATAAATTTAACGTAAAAATAAAAAAAAATAAGCGTCCCTTTATTTTCCCGATGAAAAAGTCGTGCGGTAGGCGATCGAGGAACATTTCGAACGAGTCGAATGTTTAAAATGAAATATTTTTATAACTCGGCGAAAAGAGGGCGAACGAGCGTCACGGAGGAGCGGTCGCGGTCTATGGTCGTTATTATTGTCGGCGTCCGCCGTCGGGCGGCGGATCGCGGTCGCGTCTCGAACTGGCGCTTCGGCGCGCGATGGCGTCGACGGCGTCGATTCGATGAGTCCGACGACGCTTCCGACGCCTTTGTCGACTCGACGCGAACCGCCCTCTTCGACACGGTGAGACCCGTTCATTAGTCGACTCTCGAATTCGCAGACTTCCTCCCCCCCTCCCTCTCCCCCCGCAGACCCTTCGCGCGCTTCAAAATGGCCGACGGAACGGGAGCGATTATGCGCGCCCCGACCGCTCGGCGGCCGCTCGTCGCGCCGACCCCGCGACGAATGACGCAGAACGACGAAGACGAGACCGCGGCGCTCCGAAAGATCGCCTTCGAGACGCGATGCGGTGTCGCCAGGTTGGCCAACCTTCCGCGCGCCGCTGTCAAATCGACGCGAAAACCTGAACGCGGGTTTTTTTGCATTTCTTTTTCGAAACGCGAAATCCGCATTCGTAATATCGGAAGATAGAAACTTTTGCACAAAATGATTTTTTTTCTAAATTTATGTTAACAATAAGTGTGCGTTTTCTCCTTATAGAAATATTCCAAGATCTCAATCATCAGTATTACCAATTCGACAGAAAAAAACCGAAATTATATATATATATATATATATATATATATATTGAAAATATTTATATCATTATTCTTCGATAAAATTATAACTTAGCTTCTTTTTATTGCATCCTCTGAATCGTTATTATAAACGGTTCGTGTTCGTTAAGACGATTAAAAATTTTGAACCGTCAGAAAAAAACGTATACGACGATCGGCGGATTTATATTGAAACTTTACCGTTTTATTTTTTTTTATTTGATAAACCCGAATATTATAATTCGTATTAAATGTGTTGCGCAAAAATTAGCGTCTTTCAAAATAACCTATTTTTACAATTTTTTTTAACCGTTTAGTTAGTTTTATAATTCATTTTTGAACCGTTAAATATTAGATATTTGTTATAACATCTTATCGATTGATTCTATCGTTTTAAGTAATGTATATTTGTATTTAACGCTCGCTATTGCGATTCGATTTCGATGAAAATAAAACGCGCTAAAGTAATTAAAGACTTTCAAAATTTTGATTTCGATTCTTTTGCGGCCGCATAATGTCCGTTTATATTAAATATAAAATCATCTCAATAAATGACTTGTGTAATTTGTGTGCACTATAATTTTTTAAAATAATAATATAAAACGTACATATGTATCTAAATATCAATGTAAAAAACTCATCGTATTTTTGCACAAAGTCGATATCTAAAATATTTACTTTATTATTGATTTTTGGTATATTATACGATATTGTGGATGCGTTTAGAAGTATAATATTTTTCACATAAACGGTTAAAAATAGTCATTTATTGTCAAATGTTATTTTAACAATGAAACACTAACGAGTTTCTAATGTATTCGAATTGTATAATTCCAAATTAATATGCTATATTATTATTATAGATTTTTATCTCTTAGTTATTTTTTTTGTGGTTCGTAATTCTGTTTTTTATTATAGGGATCGGCATCGTTTGTACTGTAATTGTTGAAATACGCAAAATATTTCTTATAAATATTAAAACGATAAAAATATAAATATTTATGACTTCATTTGTGTTAAATTAAAAAGACAATAATCGATTGGGATAAATATAATCGTTGATATTAATTTTATACCTACATTATATAAATTTATTTATATAATGTATTTAAACGAATACCTTTAATTTTACTTATATATTAGTTAGCCACAAATTTAAATCGTAACATTATATTGTTCAATCGATATATATATATATATATATATATATATATATATATATATATATATACACATATATATATATATATATATATATATACATATATATATATATATATATACATATATATATACATATATATATATATATATATATATATATATATATATATATATATAATTTTAAATAACTGTAATTTATCCAAATGAGCTGTCATGTTATTCGTTCATCGTTATGTTATTATGCAATAATTCAAAGTGATCAATTATTTTTCTGTTTTAGGATTTCACAAAATAAAGAAAATGTCAAATACCATCATAACTAATTACTCAAATGCCAGTGGAAAATCTACGTCCGGAGATAATTCGCTGGTAATCATTGTTAATAAAGATGGATCGGTATCTTTAGAAAAGGATACTATTCAATCATTATTAGGTAATATCTTGTAAATTTTATATTAAATATCATATTGATAATTTTCATACTTATAATCAATTTTAAGATAATCAATATGAAAATACTAATGTTAGTATTGTCCGGATGAATGATGATGGTAAACCCGATGATGCTAGTGATCACAGTTCTGATGAGACTGTTCCACATATTAATCTAAGCGTTGATGCTTTCTTTAATTCGGTCACAAATAAAGATGAAAAAGGTAATATTTGATATTACCTTTCATTCCTCGAAAGGAATGAAAGGAAAACTCCTCGTGTTAAATTCGATGATTTTAGACATTTAATTGTATTGTTTTTCCTTTTCAGATTATCAAAATTTATATTCATCAGATCTTTTTGGTTCTGAAATTTCTCTACTTGGTTTCCAAAATGATCATTGCTATACACCATTGACTTCGCCTAGTCAAAGTAGGCGTAATTCCGATTGCGAATCGATTAATTTTAGAGATGAAGTTGGCACCTTTGTACAAAGTACTCCAAAACAATATATTCCTAATTCGAAAAAAATCACAGTCCTGGAAAATAAAATTATTACAAAAGGAAAAAATATTCAATATTTTAGTCCTAGTAATGTTAGAGAAATTTTGAAAACGCCAGATACAATTAAACGCACTATCGCAACCATGCCGCAAAGTCCTCAATTAGTGAAAAGAATTGAAATCGATAAAAATCTAATTAAAACTATTGAAAGTGGCTCGGAAAATGTTTTAACTAACAAATCTATGGATAATTTAGCTGACAGTGACGTTTTCAACAGTTCAGAACAGAATTTGGATTTTGATTGCTTAGATGTAGACGACTCTAATAAGGATAATTTAAAATGCAAATCAATACTTAAGAAGGATGTCAAGAAAATGCTAAGTAGAAAATTGGAACTTAAAAATAATGGACTCCTTAGCACTGTAGCGCATCTTGAACGTGATCAAAATTTAAACAAAAATAAAAGAATTAAATCTTATGGTACACAAAAAGTTATTATTGAAGATAAAATAAAAGGATCAATTTTAAAAACTGATATTCCGAAAGGTAGTGATCTTTCCAAAGTTAATGATAATCTTAAACAAAATGTTAAAATGCTCGAAAACGAAAATATCAAAGAGGCATCTAGAACTGATGTTCAAAAAAATCAAAAACTTGTGCTGAAGAAAGATAAAAAACAGTCTGCTCACGTTACAGCTTTATTAAATGATATGACATCTTTGTTTTCGACTCCAGATGTTATTCGAAGAGTTTCTACAGACTCAAAACCTCCAAAAACTCCAGATAAACCAGTTTCAACTAATTTATTGAAAAAAATCGACACTGTAACACCATATTCAACAAGCGTTACTGAAAAGCTTAGTATTGATACTACATCAAATATTAAACTACTTTCCCCCAAGGCTGATTCACGATCATTTTCAAACACTATTACGAAAGTACCATCTAAATCTTCTATGGACTTAATTAAACGTTCTAAGAAAGATAATTTGGATGTAATATCGCCATTTGATGAAGTTAGTTTAGCACAGCTTTTACAAGAAACTAGTTCAGGAATGTTATCACCGGATAATGTGCCTATGGTTTTGGGACCGGTTACAGTACAAACGCCTTTATTGGATAAGAATGATGTTAATAATACTAATTCTGTTTTAATGAGTCCAACATCATTAAGCTCCAATGGACTTAATGCGCCGCTATCGCCAAGTTTGGATCTCCTTGGGGGTATTCATCCAGAAGAAGAAGGTTTGTCAGAAGATTTATTGAGACATGTTGCTCAATTAGTGGAAAGTTCTGAAAATCTTCAGGAGGTTATCGATAAACAAGTATTAGGTAAAGTTAATGAACTTACCCCTAAGGATAATACGTTAAAACACATGCATCAACAACCTCCACCACTAGTTAATATTGAACATAATGTTATAACCAATTTAGTACGTGAAGTGGAAAAGCCTCAAAGTGTTCCATTAGTAAAAAAGAATGAACCAATACAAATAGTCAGAAGCAATGGAAGAATTATCACTTTACCACCAATTGAAGCACCAGCTACAAGATCATCGAAACGTAAAAGTTTAATGAATAATTCTGCTGATACCAACCAGACTACTTTAAATCAAGATCTATCTAAACCAAATCCTCAAACTCCAGTTAAACAACCCATTAACGTATATAGTAAATCTCAAAAAAATACAGAACAGTTAAAAATAATTCCTCAATTGCAAAGCGATAAAAAAGATGATGACGCTGATTCAGATGAAAGCTGGAATTCAGAAGACGATCCAGATAGGTACGACAATATTCAATAATAGTAAAAAATTTGGATTTTTCAGTGTTTTAAATGTGATAATTTGTATTTTAGACTATGGTGCATATGCAAACAACCACACAACAATAGATTTATGATATGTTGTGATTCGTGTGAAGATTGGTTTCATGGGAAATGTGTTAATGTGACTAAAGCAATGGGTCAAGAAATGGAAGAAAAAGGAATCGAATGGCGTTGTCCAAATTGTGTGAAAAAGAAAGGTCTTGCTAATCCATCTTTAAAGGTGTGTATAATTTTGATAACGACTCTTTCATGTAATGTTATTTGGTTTTATATTTTAATAAATTCTTTAAACGAATGCCTTTGGACTTTTCATTTATTACTATTGACAAATTATGCTTTATATATAATTTGTAAATTTAAACGTCTTCATAGAAGTCTTATTATATATTAAGTGGATACAATACTATATTTATAAAGAGATCTTTAACAGTTATAATTACTTTTCATAGTCGTTATCGCTACGTAAAAGTACTGAAGTTAAAATTGAAGACAAACCTCAATTAGATGGAAGTGCATCCGATACAAATACAAATTGCATTGTATGTAAAAAACCTGCTCGATCCAGCAGCATATTTTGTAGTGATGCTTGTATTTTGAAACATGCCCAAGAATCTATAAATATTGCTACTCCACCAATGGTCAATATGAAGAATCCTCGAGACGCCATTGCTAATAAAGCTCGTCCTGAAATGAGGGTTAGTATTATTTCATTATTGATATACTTAATTATATATAATTTGTAATAATTATTTTACTTTAAATATAATAAAATTATTAAATATTCATATTGCAACAATAAGATAATGACTTCTAGGTTATTGTGTACGAAAGAAAAAGTGGAAAAATCCTAACTGGATCTAATGCGCCAACAACTAGTAATTTAAAAACGTGGCTTCAGGAACACCCCACTTACGAGGTTGTTCAGCCAGGAACATCCACAAATAAATCGCCAAATATTTCAAAAGTAAAAACAAAACCGAATACTTTCAAAGTTCAATCGGTTTTGACGTTTAGTCAAGATAAACAAATATCTTTTACCAATCCTTCAACTAAAACTGTAGCTTCAATAAGTAAACTTCCACCAAAACCATCAACACCTCAAACACCTACAGGATTAAAGTCACCAACAACAGTGAGTAAAATACAAACATCAAAGTTGCCTTTGAAATCTCCACCCGTAGCTAAAACTCCAATGATGCCACAAAAGGTTAGTATTTATTCATTATATTTTGTATATAAACTTAAGATTTTTTATGAATTGTGTGCGGTAATTTTAGCAACCACAAATAAAATCACCCACTAATCCTGTACCTAAAAGAGAAGAACAAACTCCACATAAATTTACTAGTACAGATCCTATAAGAGAAAATGTTAGAAAAACTTTGCGCGAAGAAATCAGTAAAAGGATGGCGGAAACTAAAGATTCAAAATTAACGCAGGAAGAAATTAATAAATTTTCTAACGATACTGAGTATGAACTACACGATTTATTTAAAGACGTTGGTGTTAAATATAAAGCTAAATACAGATCACTCATGTTCAATCTGAAAGATCGGAAAAATTTGACATTATGGCAAAAAATTTGTGATCACTCTATAACGCCTAAACAATTGGTGAGATTATCAGCTGAGGAATTGGCCAGTCAAGAACTTGCTCAGTGGCGAGATAAAGAAGCTAAACATCAACTAGAACTTATTAAAAAATCTGAATTAGATCTTTTATCTTGTAATAAAACATATGTTCTTAAAACACATAAAGGAGAAGAAGTAAGTATCATTGTTTTAACAATTTTCTGTCATGATTACATTTATTATTATTGTTGTGCATGAAGGTAATGGAAAGTCGAGCAACTGGAACTGCAGAATTGGATCCAAATGTTTCTGTTGAAGATTTAGTATCAGTCCTTAATAAATCTGTCGATGGTGAAGCAGCAAATTCAGCCGATAATAGTCGGCATACGTCACCGTCGACATCACAGAATGACGATCGCCATACTTCACATCATAAACATTCTAGGTATAGTTTTCACTTTGACTCTTGTTATACATATTGCTTTACAATAATATTACGAAATATATATAATTACATACATTTCGTAATATTATTATATAGCAATTACTAATTAGTTGTGATGACATTAGTAGAACATTGATCGTTGATAAAATTATTACAATATTAGTGTGTTTTGCAGTAGACATAAAAGTAAATCAAGTAAGAGTTCAAAGTCAAGTAAAAACGATCATTCATCATCTAAACATAGTAGTTCATCGAGTAAACATAGATCGTCACGAGACAGTAGGTCTGATAGTCGAAGTCATCATAGAAAAAGTTCTAGGGACAGAGACAAAAAAAGTAGCAGCAGTAGCTCTAGTTCAAGAAGACACAGTGATTCGTCTAGACGTTCATCTCGCACTAAATCCAGCAGCAGACATAGCGATGATGAGAGGAAACAATCGAATGATCAGTAATATAGATAACATTTTTTGGAAAAAAATAATTACCCGTTTATAAAATCTCATATCTATTTTAATTTTATATTGTAGGTCTTCAAAAGACGTTGATAAAAAAGATGACAAGGATTTTTTTAAATTGGATTTGATTAGTTTAGAAAATATTCAAAGTCCCGTTCTATATGATACCAAAACTGACGATTTTAATGAATTGGGCAAAGATTTGCTATCTCCTGAAAATGATTCTCCAAAATCACTTGGTACACCTGATTTAAGAGTAGATCATAAAATTAGAGGTTCGTTAAAATGATTTACGATAAACATTTAGTTTTGAATTTGTGTGCATTGTTTTTTTCTTTCTTTCTAGGTAGTACAGAAAGTGATCAAGAACCAAGTAGTACCATGGAATCTTCAGTATGGAGTGGGATTGTGAATATGATAGACGTTGCACGATTTAGTGTATCTGCAGTCGAGGTTTATAATTTTTAAATATAACTTATTACTATTAACCAAAATCTTATTTTAAAACACAGTATTAGAAATCATTTATTGACTTATTTTTCATATTAGGTTTCAGGTCAGAGCGATGATATAATTCACGAATTAGACTCTGAATTAGATGTCGTTGGTCGTATTAGTCCTGACACTGTATGGGATTATATCAATAAAATGAAAAAGCAGGGTTATAATGATATATTAATATTACGCTTTAATGTTGTCGATGAAGAAATTGTTCAATATATGGCTTTATACAACTATTTAAGTAGTCGTAATCGGTATTTTTTTTTTCATTATTGTATTTATTAGCAATTTAACTATAAATTATAATGGACGTCTTATTCTTACAGACTTGGTGTTATTCGTGTTAATAGCGGTATCATTAAAGATTTCTATGTTCTTCCTTTGGATTCGAGTTCGTCTTTACCACATGTTCTATTGCCACTGCAGGGACCCGGTTTTGAAGAGAATAAACCTCAACTTTTGATCGGGATTGTTGTGAAACAAAGAAGAAAACGATTAACTCAAATGAATCCCATATCTACAATTCCATCAAAGGTTGGTATTTTTTATTTTCTTTTTTAGAATTTTGTCTTTATAATAATTGTACTAAAAATTATAAGATTATTTTTACATGTTTAAGCTGTGTAAATGGATTTTTTTATCGCTATTTTTTTTTTATTAAATATAGATTGCAAAACTTTCTCTTCCCGGTGATCGGTCTTATACACCACCTACAGAAAGTTCATATACTCCTCCAAGTAGCCCCAAAAGAAAGATGCATTCAATATCTGGGTCTGGGGTAATGTCAACGTTACCGCTACCCGGATTCAATCTTTCATCGTCAGTAAAAGATCAGATAGCGGCTACTTTAGGTATTTAATTTTTATATTATTAATTTTAGATCATACAGATTTGATATTTTTTTTTATTTATAATATATTTTAGCATCTGTAGATGATGATGAGCCGTATAGTCCTGGCGGTAGCGATAGTGGTTCATTAGAACAATCGCGTTCACCAACATTAAAACATTCATTAATACAAACCTCAACGTCTGGCGATTTGCAAAGAAAAATGGAAGAACTCACTAGGAAAATAGAAGAAGAAAAGAAACAAATTGAAAATATGGCTGTTACTATATCGGGAGATTCTCTGGTAGGCTAATATAATATTTTTGTGTGAACTTTTTTTTAAATTACTTTTACTGAAATGATTTGAGTAACGTAATATAATTACTTTTTTATAATATAACTCCTTATGTAGAATTTTTAATACTATTTTTTCAGGATGAACCATATTCTCCTTCTCGTCCAATGTCACCTTCTACATCTACAAATCCTTTACCCGAGCTGTCATCAATTTCGCTACCATCAAATTTGCAAGAAATTTTAGCAAGTATTCAAAAGAAAACTAAAGGGGATTTAACAGATTCCCAAAGTTCTTCTGATACTTATGTACCTCAAACAATGACAACAAGCTCTGTAACACCAATAAATTCTCCATATTACAAAGAAGGATACTCCGGTGATGTAGATATGAGAGTACTAAATTCTACATCTTTTCCTCCTCCTGCGCTACCAAATTTTAATCAAAATCAATTGGATATTCCCCCTAAGAGCACTGGAAAATTATCCACTTTAAGCGAAGCAGAATTATTAAGCATGGTACCTGATGACGAAATACTACTTCCACCCAATAAGTTATCAGTTTTTCCACCTTTGCCGTCTATACCGCCGCCCATAATGGACACTAGCATCCCTCCGCCGCCATTTAAAAGACAGAAAAATGATTATGGACAACCACCCCCACCGGGGTTTGAAGGATTATAAGCATTTAATGTTATAATTTCTGTTCAGTAACAGAATTCCATTGTTTTAGTGTCGTTAATTGACACTATATTAAGTCATGTAAATATAAAAATAGTGTTAATAACTGATGTATTTAGTTAAAAAATCAAAAATAAACATAATTTTAAGTATCATTAAATAGTTTTATATAATGTAAGTCATTTAATTTTAAAAATCACTTCATGTTGAAACTACTTATTCATCAAATTATTCTCAAATGTTGTCACACAATATTTATCAATAGTGGAGCACGTTTACTCGTATAATTTAACATTCCCAAATATTTTCACCAGTGAATGTCATTTTTTTTATTTGGGTATTCTACTTTGTACAGTTCTAATTGTTTCTATTTTTAGTACTAGTATTAAAAAAAAAAGAGGATAAATTAACATAAGGTATCTATATGTCTATAGTTAAATATCTGCTAGCATTTTAACGTGTTCTTTTTCATGTGTAATATATACATAATCTTAGTATATGTAGGAAGTAACACAGGATCTAATTATGTTTTGTATATATGTATTTTTTTTTATTTGTAAAAAAAATATCTTATAATTAGTATTTTTTTTTCAATCTCTTAAGATTCAAAATTATAGAAATGTTTTATTGATCAGAAATAATGCGAGTAGTTCCGAAATATTAGGAAAAGATGTTAATGAAAAAAATGTACAAAAAAATATCTTATTATATGTATATGATGCTCTGAAACCTAGTATTCTCATTTTGTTATTGTTACCTTTCTAAATTATTTAGTTGTTTCTCTCTTGAATTTGTCTACAGAAATTTAATAATAGACTAATAAGTGTTCAAATAAATCAATGTATTTAAAAATGATCAGGATTAAAAATAAGAATTAATTAAAGAAAAAAATGTCCTTTTTTTCTTAGATTTCATTTATTGTGGATGAAATGTCTTGATTTTTTTTATATTATTTGTACAAAATTATACTTGATACGAATAAAATTAAAACTGAAACAGCTGTATGATTTCGTTACTCGTATTTCTATATCGTGTGTCTCGCGTGTCCTTATTCTCATGGTTATAGTGGAAAATTTTACAGTTGATTCAATATCACATTCAGCATAATCCTCGCTTTTTTCATCTTTCTGTTTTTCTATCTTTCAGATTTTACAAGAAACTAGATTATTATAATAAACTAATTTCCCAAGCGAAAGAGTATTTAGCTTTATCGCGATTTATGCAAATGCATTGAATTATTCGAGAAATACTTCATTATTTTACACATTTATTAAATAATTTAAAATGTAAATTTTAAAAACGAATTTTGTATTTTTTTTACGAATTCCACGTTTTTGGTAAAAGGCCGTTCAAAGATAGGCGTTTAAAATATATAATAAATAAATGGAATATTTACAAAAATGACAAAAATTAATAATAAGAAGTGAAGACAAACCGCAATGATTTAATTTGGATAAATATTTCGTATATCCATATATAACAACAAGATAAGTAAGAAATTTATTAATATTAACAATTTAAAATTTTCTAACTTCTCTTCTTATTATAAAAGGGAGTTAATGTAAAAAATCACTTGAAATGATTTAAGATAAATTTTCTATTTAAAAAAAAACGCATAATATACAATTACTGTGAATTGATAGAACTGGTGTTTAAAAATGAGGACGAAGTATTTGACAAAGATGATGACATAGCGTTTTGCGCATTCTGTAAAAAAAGTGTAATGCCATTATTAATGAATTAAAGAAACATTAAAATGTAAAAATAATGCAGAATATTTATATACCTTTTGAAGTCTATATAAATGGTCCATGGCTAAAGGTAAGAGAGGCTTGGCGGCATTAATTTCCATCATCGTGAGATGATCTAATCTACCATAACCGCCTCCGGATTTTATAAGAGCATCCATGGATGTCCGCAATTTGGACATGCGAATATCCCAAATATCTTTTATTACAGTTC
Organism: Leptonema lineaticorne; assembly: GCA_024500535.1. Classification (NCBI taxonomy): domain Eukaryota; kingdom Metazoa; phylum Arthropoda; class Insecta; order Trichoptera; family Hydropsychidae; genus Leptonema; species Leptonema lineaticorne. The sequence goes on along the minus strand of JANIJI010000030.1, from coordinate 524,459 downwards.
TAATATCATCAGAACGTGGAATGTCTTCGGAAGCTACACTCAAAATAAGTTTTGCTTCAACCATATAATGATCGCTTGGCATTTTTGTGAAGACTCTAAAAGAATTGAAATGATGTATTAATGTAAAAAATGGACGAATACAAAAATATTTTGTAAAAAAAAACTAATTACTTAGAATTCTTTTCATTTTCTTTCACTTCTTCTAACAAATCGACGTTCATCCAAGTCGGAGTTACAAGTCGACACTTTTGTCGTCGTTTCAAGTGAAGCGCTAACCAAATGGGAACAGACAAAGGTATTCCGGCTACAAATGGTCCTACAGACCCACAAATAAGATGCAATTTTCCTCCACTAAAATTTGGAACTATTTCCACATGATTATTTTCACTTATAAACTCTACTTCTTCAGGATCCATCTGTTCAAACACAAACGTAGACTAACTAACGTTTCCCGCCATTAGTAGAATTGACATTTAACGTAACATTTTAATATACGACCATATCCAAAATCACTCATTACGATCCAAAACAATAAAATTAATGGTGATAATTATTTTATAGCCGTCTAAATATACGTATCATAAATAAAACATTAACTACTATTGAATTAAATGAGTTATATACATTCAATAATTAAGTTTACAACCATATCTGCAAACGACGGATTTTCATAAATTCCTTCATAACATTTATCTTGGTATTATATTACAAATATATATACAATATTTGAAAAAAAGATAGGACGTAAAATAAAATATTTTTTTCATAAATATACAATTAATATTTAATAATAAAATATTGACAATTGCAATATGAAATAAAATAATAATAAAAAAAACAATAAATAAAAATTATCACCAGCCTTAAGTTCATCACACAATATTTGAATTATAAAATTTAATCACTTTCACTGCTTTCAGATAATTCTGCATCTTGTTTAGGTTCTTTGAATTCCCTCTTCTTTCTCTTCAAGAACCCAGGTCCAGCCTTAGATTTTCTATATAATTCAATCGCCTTTAGCTTATTTTTTAACAAAATACTTTGGTCATTTTCACGCTGGGGAATGCTTTCATTCTTTTTTTTATGAATGTTAAATTTTACATCAACATTTTCAAAATTTATATCGCTTGTGCTTGTTTTTTCCTTTATATTTTTACGAATTTTTTTAATAGATATTTTGTCTCCATCAATTTTCTGCGGAATTTTTCGTTTACGTTCAGTTTTAGGTTTCTTCTGTTTTAAAATTTCCTGATCCGTCATAGTGCTTGTACCACAAACATCATTTTCAACTTCAGAATTCATGTTTTCTATCGCTTTTTTAACTCTTTTACTTATTTTTTCAGTATTATTTTCTAAACTGTTTTCAGCGTTAAAGAATTTTGTGATAGATTGCTGTGATATTTTAATATCCATGTGTTTTAAAACTGGATTTAATATATTATCAGTTTTTTCACGAGACCATCCAAATTTATCTCTAGTGAAATCTCTTAATGAAAAAACATCTGGTGTTCCCCATGTAAATGATTCATTACTATTTTCAATTTCAGGATACAAATATGCTTCAATAACCTGGAAAATAAATAATTGGTTTAATTATACAATATTATTTAACTAATTGTATTCAAAGGCATTTATTTAATAAAAAAAAAATACCTTTATACTCGGAAATTCTTCCCCAAGAGAAATGTTTTTCAATTTACTTCTCAAAGAAGAATGAGTAAAATTCTGTTTAGCAAGCCACCATTCGCGAAATTTGGTCAAACCTTTTGTTAAACAAGTGTAGGGTGGTTTCAATTCTTCTTTAGTACGGGGAAATGCTGCTAAAATTTCTAAAGCGGTCACAGGTCCAACTCCATTTACACCTAATGTGTAATCGCTTCCGACAAGTAAAGCCAACAGTATAAGATCTTCTCTTTGCAATTCTAAAAACATAATTAATTAAAATAATTTAAATTACTTTAAAAAGTGCAAAATACGGAATTGGATTTTCTTACTAAATAAACGATGGATATTATCAGATACGAATCGTAAAACATGTTTTTGTTGATCAAAAAAATTTCTATAAACAGTTTTTCCACCAAATAACCATATGTCGCTATCATCTGTTATCGTTCCATCTGTTAAATTTATAGATTCTAGAAATGCACATTGAGCTTCAGCTTCAGTTGGTGCTACAATATAAGGAATACCAAATAATCTAAGCAAATCTTGTGCATCTTTCGTCATTTCTTCTGTAATATTTCTGCCTAGTCGATCTAATTTATTTTGTTCTTTTTCAAGAACATTCATGCGATTTTCGAGATCCTGTTCTATAGAGACAACAGCTTCTCTCGTAATTGGTTCATCTGATGACAAATTTGAGCAACTTTTATCTTCTTTTGTATCTTTATATACCAAACTCTTTAATTCATTTAATGTCATTTTTTTCTTAAAATCTGTTTGAGTTGAAACAAATTCTGAAGATACGTTTTCTGTATTATTTTCAATTTCATTTTTATCTTCAATTGTAACTATTTCCTTTTCTACAAATTTTAATGGTGTTTCAATACTAACTGATTCCTGACTATCATTCAAAGAAGATACTGAAACAATATTAGTTTCAGAATAATTTTTTTCAACTACTTCGTGTACTTGAGAAAGAATTTGGTTATTTGATTGTGAAATAGATTTTTCAACTTTACCATCCTCATTTATATGTTGCATTTTATTTTTTATTTGAGACAAAATATTTGTATCTAATAATTTAAATTTAGAGTGATCTTTAAAAACATCTGCAAATATATCGTTTTCAGGTTCCTTCAGTACAGATTTTTCTATTTCAAGTACTTCTTCAAAGCTTTCATCAGAACTCGTGCTTAATGAATCTGTGTTATTTTCATTTTCCTGAGTTTCACTAATTATTTCAACAATATCATCACTTAAAATTTTATTTCTAACCACACAAGAACTCTCATGAATGCTACCATTTAAATCTTCATCGCTTTGAGTTATATTAATTACTTCCATTTCATACAAGTTATCATTAAGTATATCATCCTTTACGTTTTTATCAGAATTCTTACTTTGTTCACTATTATTAGAATTCATTTCATTTTTTAATATTCTATCAATTTCATATTCTGATAATCCACTAAATTCTAGCATATAACCTTTTGCTGCATTCAAATTGGTCTTATTTTTAATATTCTGTGGCTTTTTTATTTCAATTATTTTACATTCTTTATTTTCATCACCACTAGAACTTAAATTTTCACATATTTCTAATTCTTCCTTTTTATTGTCACAGCATTCCAATGAAAGTTTGATTGCTACTTCCAAGTCATCATTAAATTCTTTATCTAAAGTTTCAATATTGGGTTTATTATTTGTAGACTCAATTTTAATGTCTTGCTTATTAGCTTCCTTTATAATAGCTTGATTCATCGCTTCTTTTACATCTTTGATTAGAAGAAAACGGGCATTTTCATTGGAAGCGATTTGTCTAGTTGGAATAGAACTAATTTTTGTATCAATTCCTTCTTCATTTAACAGTACTTCTAGTTCATTTATGGAAAGACACTGACCGCCTATTTCTTTTTCGGCATCTTCTAAGGAAACTTGAACTTGCCGTCGTTTCAATAAACGTTGCATCTAAAAATAAAGTTCTTGAGAAAATTTTAACATAAATACAAAATTTTTAAATATAGAATAAATTACAATTAAAAACCTGATAATCTGAAAACCGATCACTGTGAGTAGGTAATTCATGCAGACGACCCCAAGAACTTTCCTTTCGCGTTTCTTTCAATTCTGTTAACAAATCGTGTTTATCTCTGGCGCTTAAATTTTTAAAATATTCTGAATTCACGTCAAAACTGTGTAAATCGACGTGATACTTTGAACTTAGTGAATCTACATATCTAAAAATTTTAAAAACTACTCAATCTCATAACGTTAAAGTTTATATCTACAACTGAACATGTATTTTTTCAATGTCTACTTTCTTTATTGATAAAAGTCTTAAAAAATATAATTTTTGCTAAATTTCAACAGTAAACACAGAAAAATATGAACAAACAATGAAAGTTTACTCTTCTTCTTTTTCTTCATTTGTCTCAACGTCCTCCGTTTCGGACAATATAGGTGGTAATTTAAACAAATCACCGTCATCCGAAGTGGTCACCTTTTTAGTGGGAGATTTACTCGTAGATGCAGCGCTAGGAGTCAAAGAATTTTTAACCGCTATGTGTTTAGCGATAGCTTCCATTAATTCTCGTTGAGCTTTATCGGCACTATTACGAGCTTGAGATTTTTTCTTCTGTCTATTGCTCTAAAAATAAAATACGATTCGAAAAAAAATCTCGTGCGTTCGACGAATATAATTTTGTATAATAAAATTTATGAATACTATGGTTTGTTTTTTGAGTATAGGAAAGCAGCCGTCGAATACGAAAATGGGTCGTATTCCATAGTATAAAAGCTTACAAAGCCGCTGAAATAATCCCAACAGGTGACTATTAGCTAGGGCGGCACCTTTTGAATCTTGATATCCTCTGACCACTTGATGTAACCATATCGATATATCTAAAAATATGCGCAACTATTACGTACAGTAAATTTATCTGATATGTATTTTTAAATTAAAATCGAAAACTATCATAAACGAAGACGACAAAAATGAAGATATAGTTTTATAAACGAAGGGCGATTTCGCGTCGTTATTGGTGGCGAAATTTACTCATCGATAGCATAATTTATTAGGTAATATTTAGTAAACAAAATATTTCTTATTTATACGTACGACGGTTTACATAAATATTCTACCGTGTTTGAGAAAAAAAAATACCAGGCGAAATTTAGAATCGGTTAGATTACGCATTAACGCGTATAAATATGAAAATATGAAACGAGTCATCGAAGTAAATTAAATCGTTCGAATTTTTCGTCTCGTTCGTCGAGGGATCGTATCGAGGCGACGGTAATAAGATTAAGATCGAGCGTTAACCCGATTTCCGCAATGGGACGCGCGAAAACAAATTCGAAACGCGAAACCGTAATAATAGCCGTCGAACGCGCGAGATAATCGCGAGTCAACGCTCTCATGGGAACGCGTCGAAATAATGCGATGCGAAAAATACGAGGGCGTCGTCTTTGGCTTCTTCTCGTTGGCGAACCGCATAATAATTTCGTGAAAGTTCGAGGTTAAGTTTACGTCGCGATGACAGCTGGCGAATACGCGCGAGAGGTTATGTTTTTGAGAATACGAACCGACCGCCAGAATGCGCCCCCGTAAAGAATCCAAATGCACGGGACGACCGGCCGGCTCGATGAGCCTCCAGAGTCCCGTGACTCCCATATAGCGATAGCGTTCCGGCACCCGCTTTGAACCGCTTCGAACCGCTCCGAACCGTTCCGAACCGCTCCGGTGTGGGAACGGAGGTGGCAGCCCTGAGCCGGTTCCCACGCTGCGTGTTCCCACGCCCCCTCCTGACCCGACGTAGCACCGCGGTGGGGGGGAACTCCCGACTGCGACGATCGAACGTACACCCGTTCGAATGCGAAACGATCCGCACGCCCGTTTTAATAAATCGTATCTTATACGATTATTGTTAAAAAAAAAAAACAAAACGAATACGACAAAACAAAATTTCAGCGAAATCGACTAAAAGCTCGTAAAATATTAATTAATAAAATGTATCAAATCGTATCGATCAATTCTTTAGTTGAATTCGTAGCGTTCGATTCTTCGAACACCCCTTATATATGATGCGCAAAACGGGGGATGACGATATTCGTAACCGATGAACGAACACATATATTAATTGAAGTAAACAAATTTCAAAATATTCTTATTTTTATACATTTCCAAAAATAAACTCACTTAATTTTTAAAATCGTATATATTATATATTTTTTGTCTTAGATTGAAAAAACGATATACTAAATATTAACGAGCGCTTATCGATTAAAACTAATATCCGATCGATCCTGTTTCAAAAATATAAAATTATATAGAGCATCGAAAACGATTAATATTTTCGTAAATAGATCGATAACATATATTTTTACAACGACAAAACGACGCGCATAATATTAATATATATATATATATATATATATATATATATATATATATATATATATATATATATATATATATATATATATATATCATTTAATTGTCGTATAATTGATATTGTGTAACCGACGAATAAAATTGCACATATACCCTTTGCGCATCCGATATAAATATGCACGAATATAATATATGTATATACGGTTACCATAGTTTTATATCGTTTACAAAAGTTTGCATATGTTATAGCGTTCAATATAAAGTTAATTGTCTCGTATATTGTATTGTATGCCGTGTCAAACTACTGTATTAAAACACTTGTTCGATGTTACCGAGCTTCTAAAACTGTTTTATATATTTAATTGATTGATAATGAAAAGTAAAATTTGTTATAAAAAAATACATAAATAGTATAAATAATTCTAATGAAACTATAATTAATTTTATTAAAATAAAAAAAACAAAAATCTATATACAATCATTACTATTATTAAATCATGTTTTTAAACACGTGTTCTAGTTATTACGTAGCATCATCAACATTGAAATAATAGAAATATTTTGAACTATTGATATAAATAAATTATTAAAATTTTACAGTGTCTTTATAAATAAAATAATATTTAATTAAATAAATACTATTTTTATATCTTCAAAAATCATTTAAATTGTATGTTATAAATATAAAACGATATAAAATGAATCATCATTAATGTGTTGCATATACGATGTTACAAAAAAAAACATTATGTTCGGTATTTTGACTTATTTTTATCAATTATAGCCTTTATATACAAACAGCGCATGTTTTACTACGTTATATTATAATTATATGTAAAAAAAATCATATTATTTCTGTATTTTTCTATTTAATTTTAACAATAGCGTTATGACGAAGTATATATAATTCGATGCATTAAAATTTAACAATTCAATGTCGAGACATTTTATAAATTAAAATTCGGAAAGATTTTTTTATGATCGAAACAATTGATTTACCGATAAATAAAGCAAGATTAATTATTTTAACATACATTTTTTTTCATTTCAGGTTTTAAACAAGTATATAATTATTTGTGAATAATATAATAAAACAAATAATATTCGAATGTTTGATTCTCATTATCATAAAATTTAAAATTATTGATTTTATTTTATGAATTAAATAATATTTAATTTGTGTTTGAAAAAAAATTGTAGACATCGATTGTTTTTATCAGTAAGGATAACAAATTTCTTTTTTTGCATTGACTCTTTGAAACATTTTTTTTCTGACTTTATTAGAGTTCAAAATGTTAATCGAGATAAAATCGAATAATTCATTATTATTTTTAATACCGTTCCCCTTCTGAGATTTTTTAATGCATATTATTTTTATTCTGACGACATCCTTTTAAAGGCATAAGATTGAACGATAAGAAATGATCTAATTAATTCGGTAATTTCACTACAATTAATAACAATAATACGTGGAAAAAAATAAAATAAAAGGAGGATACGGTCGGATTCATTTGAGGATTGCGATAAATCCCAAGCTCATCGTCAACAATTTTACTATGTTGAAGTACAGTAAACCGAACGAAAGCGTCGGAAGCGAGCTGGGTTTTTTTTTATTATTATTATTTTGATTCCATAATACGCTCATTCAGTAGCGAAACGAGCATCGCGTATTTATTTATAATGGCAGTCGAAATTGCTCAAAATTGCTTTTTAATACATGGCATAAAATACACGAACATCGTCGAAACGATCGAATTTTTTTTAAATCAATATATGGATTTATAATATTTTGTCATTGTGGCGAAATAGAAATATTTTTCATCGGGAAAAATATGAATTTTTACAGTATTTGAAATCGTTTAATTTTTCAGTCGTAAACGCGATAGTTTTTATGACGAATGTAAAAAATTTGTACATATTTGTCGTGAAATAGTAATGAAGGAAATAAATGCCGAGTGCATTTTTTTATTTGTAGGAAGAAAACATGTGCGCTCTTTACGTACGTAGGGTGACCACATTTTGATAAAAGCTTGTCATCGTTTTACGCTTATCGCGCTTTAATAATTTTTAATTGTATACAAATTTGACGATATATTTTATAACGGCTATATAATAAATGTCATCAATAGATATAGAAAAGTCGTAATTTATAAATATTCAAAAAATATTATGAGCATATTAAAATATGCTCGATAATTTTTTTACTAGGTATAAAAATTGTTTTTAAGTCATTTTCTACCTGTCATAACGTGTTTGGCGAATTAGTGTGCAGATTTGTATTGTCTACCGAGCGTTAATTATATATACGGAAATTAATCGTTTTTAGTTATTTTTCACAATACAATGTGGAAAATGTAAGATAACGATTTGAGCGAGTGCGAATTCTTAAACGGGTTACGGCGGGACGATTATCGACGGTCCATCGTCTTCTTCATCGTCCGAAGACTTTGATAATGATTGTGACCTATAAATCGATTTTCTCCGACGTCAATTGTCGAAAATAATTTATTAATATATTTCGATTCAGTATTTGATAATGCGGAAAATTAAAATATGCGAAAAAGAAATCGATAAGTAGAGGTTGAGCGCTCGCGAAAAAAATAACTAGCGACATTTGAGTAATTTTAGAACAAATAAACAAAAAATTAAGATTAAAATTACTGTAAAATTTGAACGAAGTCATCTCGTTGCGAGGATGTCGTACATTTTAAAATTGATTTAAGAATCGGTTAGGCTAGGGAATTGTGGACAATTTTAGTAAAGATAATTGAATCGAATAGCGTACAGGATTTTTCGACGGGCATTTATGGTGACGGCAATAAGGGAAGCGAGACGCGAGACGCGAGACGCGAGGAGAGCGTTCGCGGCTCGAGGGTGGAAGGGAGAGAGGGAGGAGGGTAGAATCGTGTGAATAGAGGAGTAGTGTCGAGCGGTCGGGTTTAGTGTGCGCGCGTTTGGCGCGGCGTTTGGGTGTTTTGCGTCTCGCATGCCGCACGGCTACGGCGCGACGCCGGCGCCCCCCGCCGACGACGAACAACAACACCACCATCAACATCAACACCAACATCAGCACCAGCACCAGCAGCATGCCGCCCAGAGGCATCCCGGTCCCGGCTCCGGTTCCGTCAACGCTCTCGCGATACGCGGAGACAGGAGGCTCACCAGAGCCGCCATGGAGAGATACCTTCGGGACAGGTTATTGCTTATTTGTTTCTTTATTTACTTCCGAATCGCGACGCGACCGTACGCCGCACATAACCTCAACGTGAAATATTCAAATATTACAAGAAATAAGTTTTGTTTTGTACCAGATCTTTTCTATTTTTTTTTCTTTTTCGTTAACAGGTGCGATATGGTTATGGTTATTCTTCACGCTAAAGTAGCTCAAAAGTCTTACGGAAACGAGAAGAGGTTTTTCTGTCCGCCTCCTTGCATCTACCTTTTCGGAGACGGATGGAGACTTCGCCACGAACAAATGCTCAGGGACGGCGATTCGGATCAGGCGGCTCAATTGTGCGCTTTTATAGGAATAGGAAACTCGGATCACGACATGCAACAGTTGGACCTCAATAATGGAAAACAATATTGTGCGGCAAAAACTCTTTATATATCGGACTCGGATAAAAGGAAACATTTTATGTTATCGGTTAAGATGTTTTACGGCTCCGGTCACGATATCGGACTCTTTAACAGCAAACGTATTAAAGTTATCTCTAAACCGTCCAAGAAGAAACAGTCCTTAAAAAATGCCGATTTGTGCATCGCCAGCGGTACTAAAGTGGCCCTTTTCAACCGGCTTCGATCGCAGACGGTGTCCACGAGATATTTACATGTAGAAAATGGAAACTTCCACGCGTCTTCAACGCAGTGGGGCGCTTTTACCATACATTTGCTCGACGATAATGAATCCGAATCCGAAGAGTTTCAAGTTCGCGAGGGATACGTTCATTACGGATCCACTGTTAAACTCGTCTGCTCGGTTACCGGAATGGCGTTGCCGCGGCTCATCATACGAAAGGTTTACATAAATTTCTTTCAAGCTTTATTTATTTTTAGTTTAATTTCTTGATAATTGCTTTAATTGTAGAATCTTTTGCTATTTATTTATTTAATCGCAATTTTTAATGCATTCATGTAAGTGTTTGACTCTCGGCATACGTAACTTTATAATTTAGTTTTTTTTATTTTTGAAGTTAGTATGGCTCGAGTTAGCAAATTTTTAAAAAATATTAGAGATTGCGTTTTATTAACCGATGTTTTTTCAAGTCTCATTATTTATATTTTGATAAATTATATTTTATATACGAATTCAATTATTTTAACTTTTAGTTTAAAAGTATATAAATCTGAAAACTTTTGAGTTTCTGTTATTCATATTTTATGGTTTATATTATAATTATAATTGGAGAAAGAAGACAATTAGAAACCCTCAGTGAAACTTCATATGAATAGAAAGTATTTGTTATTTAAAAAAATATATTAAATATATTTTCTAAATAATAAAAGTTTAGATGGCTATATGAATTTATTACGTTTTTAATATTGGATGAATGCGTACGCTTATTTACTACAATTTATTGTAACCGAGATGCACTAATGATAATTACTTCTTTATTCAGTACAATTGATAAAAAATATGAATATCTTGTTTCCATGATGAAGTCAAATATGTTTAGTTTATTTTTAATAATTTGTGATAAAGTGTACCTATGTGTATGATGTAATATTTAAACTGGAAGTTCGAATTTCAGTCAGTTAGCTGTAGTAGGATTATTTTATCAATTCTTTAACAAGCTGTAAAATTTAAATAGATTTAATGTTAGACAAAGAGAAATCATCAAATATTATTCTGAAATTTTAAAATATTTAAAAGTTAATTCGTTATTTTTCTAACTGAATATTTAACTTCTTCTTTTGTAAGCAGTTTACATTTTATTTTAATTATTTCTAAATAGTATTATAAATATGATTTAAATTATATTCATAACATTATATCATTATATTATTTTAATATGGGCCATTTATTGCCCACGTCTTCTCTATTTGATATTTATTATTAATTTTAGCTTCTATATTCCAAGTTAAATACTTCAATTAGAGTAAATGAAACGATTCTATTCAATCAATTCATTGATACTGCACATGTATCTTTATTTGATCCAATTAGATATCGAAGATATTAGTTATATAGATTTCATAACCCAATTCATATTGAACATATTTTAACATACAGAAGATTATCACGTATTTTTTATAGAATAATTCATGAGAATTATATTCGCTGATTATAAATTTAATGATTGTTAAATTGTATATATATGTGAATATGTGTTTGTATGTGAACGAGTTTTAATCCATGTGAATTTTGTGGGACTTCTGCTTATTGTTTGTTACATTTATTACTTTCTTTATTACATATCAGTGTAAAAAAATAGTATGCAGATATTCTCACGGTTGTTTCGTTCTTTTATTTTTCGAACCACTAGAAAAATAATAATAAACTTTCCAAAAGAATTCCATATTCCAGATTGTCTTTTTTTCTTTAATGTCTTTTACGTTATTCTATGTAGATATTTATTATTTTTATAGCGAACTTTTTGTACATGTATGCTTATATATTTTTTCTATGATTCTAGGTTGATAAGCAAATGGCACTTTTAGAGGCAGACGATCCCGTGTCACAGCTTCACAAATGTGCCTTTTATATGAAAGATACTGAACGAATGTATCTGTGTCTTTCTCAAGAGCGAATTATACAGTTTCAAGCTACTCCATGTCCAAAAGAACCGAATAAGGAAATGATCAATGATGGTGCGTGTTGGACTATCATATCTACTGATAAAGCAGAATATCAATTCTATGAAGGGATGGGTCCTGTTAGGTGATTATATACGTTATTCTTACATTTAAGAATTCTCAAGTAAATATTCGCTAGTTAATCATTGATTTATGTGGTACCTCCAGCACACATATAATTACATTTGATTGTTGCTTTTTTACTGGCTTTTCCCAAAATTTACACATTTTAATTTGTCTCAGTGTTGTTTCTCAGCATTTAATGATCTCTTTGTTCATGCATGCTCACACAATAATAGCATTTTTTTTCATTATCACGCTCTAATATCATTTGTATTTTAAACAAGAATTCAGCATGTTTTATTTCTTTTGATATTAATTAACTCATATTTCACACAGATCTCCAGTTACTCCAGTGCCCTTAGTGCATTCTTTGAATCTCAATGGTGGTGGAGATGTAGCTATGCTAGAATTGGCAGGTGATAACTTTACCCCGTCGTTGCAAGTATGGTTTGGAGATGTTGAAGCTGAAACGATGTATCGATGTGCTGAATCAATGCTTTGTGTTGTACCTGATATCTCACAATTTCGCGGAGAGTGGTTGTGGGTTCGGCAACCAACACAGGTGAAGGATTTTGCATTTTTATAACAAGCATACATCTAAAACATAATAAATATATTAATATAATTATATTTTTTTATAGGTTCCAGTATCGTTGGTTAGAAATGATGGTATAATATATGCTACTGGATTAACATTTACTTATACTCCTGAACCAGGCCCAAGACCTCATTGTACTCCTGTAGATGACGTGATGAGACCAGATCCATTACCTAGTTGGACACAACCAAACAGCTTACGATAGTACTGTGTATAGGAACTATTTATTGGCAGTATTTTATAGGCATTTTTCTTTTACGTGATCTATGCCACATCATAAAAGGAGAATATGAATAATTGAACATCTGAATGGTGTTTCATAATGAAAATCAAGTGTGTTGTGATTAATTTTTTATAATCTCATAAGATTACGATGATAACGAACTTTGTAGTTATATTTTAAATGTATGAAAGGTGAGAGAAAAAATAATAGAAGTTTAAAATCTAAAAACTAGATTACTACAGTGGTGCAACACATTCCTGGTTTTATTACAAGTTTTACATTTAGTATATTTGATGAGTAAAATTATACTATGTGAATATTTATTTTCTCGTGGAATTTATGACATATTTTCTGTTGAGTATTCTATTTTTTCGAATATTACACAGCCAAAGTATTGCAGCGTAGAGCTTTTTACACTCTAAGCTACTTATTAAAAAAAGGCGTTATTATTATGCCATCCTATTTTTATTCAGTAGTGATTTAGATTTTACCGAAGTTCTCATATAAATTTCTAGATTATTACGATGCAGCATTTCTTTTTTTTTTTAGTTAAATTGATTTAATATATTTAGTCTTTAACCAATCACTGGACTAGGATATACTGTAAATTTTTTTACAGAATTACTTTTTATGAATAATTCTGCATCATGTTTAACAAGTATTTTCTAGTCTGGCAAACGGTTTTATAAGATAAATAATCCAATTATAATTGGAATATCTTTGTACAAATCAATAGTAACGACAATGTGACGCGTATATTTAATTGAATATTTTTTGTCAATTATTAGTCTAATAATTTATAAGGATATTTTTTCGTCTTAACGATGGTGTGTTTAATTTTGTCAATGCTCAAAACATTCCAAAAAGACATGAATTATAATAATAATACATTAAAAAGAAATTACACTCGTACAGTAATTAAATTACTTTATTATCGTCACATTAGAATCGTATTAACATATTTATTACATTGGACATGACAAAAAAAGAACAAGAAAATATCTCATGATAATTTTAAGAAAATTCATACTATATATAATAAAATATTTATTAAATATAATATATAAATTAATTCAGATCCTATTTTTCCACCAGCAAATGTAAAAAGTTGTGTATATATATACAATTAGTGTACAAAAAAGATAAAGCTTTTACTTTACATAGTTGATTTGGATTCGAAACTAAATCAAACTAAATAAAAAGAGAAAAATTTATATATATATATATATATATATATATATATATATATATATATATATATATATAATGAAATTAAAATTCGCGATGAAATATTTTATATTTTTATTGAGCAATGTTCATTTCTAATGCTATTATATTTTTACCAGAGAATATTTCACGTTTGACTTTTAAAAAACAAAACATATCTCTATAGTCTAATGTTCGATTACAAAAATCAACCGCAGATCGTCCGCGGTTGTAGCGTTTATCAATGAATTGAATCGAATATATACATATGTATTATATATAATAATAAATCAAGTTTACGTCATTGCTTCTGATTTAAGTGATGTGGGAACAACTGTATATATAATATATTATATATATATATTAAAAAAAGTTTTATTTTGACTGTGAGAATGAGCATGAAAACAATGAACTCATTAGCGAACACATTAATATATATATAAATGTACACAAGAGAGTACACAAGCACTGTTATAACAGACTTGTTTTTTTTATGAATAAATTATATTTAAGCGACGTTCTCATGCTTTTTTTTTTAAAAGGCTAAGGGAATGTAAATTATATGGAGCTAACTAAAGTTTATTGAGATATGCTCTGGTGCACTCATCTTGAAGGCCAATTGGATAGTCTTATTTTTTTACCTCTCGTTAAGTGATCGAATACACACACATTATATTTATAATATGATTGTAAAGATAAGAAATTTGATAAAACTTTTGATCTATTGTTTCTACTTTCAAGTATTACCGTTTCGGGTGAACGTTATTTTTATATCATAATATGTATTGTAATAATCGCAGTATTTTATATTTTAATTTAACAATGTAACTGTATTTTGTATTATTGTGCATGTTTTAAATTCTCTAGTTTTTATTTTAATGAAATTATGAATATCTTTAAGGTGTGTCAATATTATATATGCGGTTTTGTGCATATTGATAAATTCGATATTTTTAAAGATTTCTGGGATATTGATTGATTTTAATATTGACAATAACCATTATTTGTAAGTTTATGAATTGATATTTGTTATAATATTTATTTTACTTTCAGTATGAATTCAAAGTATTTACAGAGAATAATATTTATTTGTAATTGTAAATGTGATTTAATTGCATTAAAACTTGGAGATCTGATTGATAAATCGCAAGTTTTATCAAATTTTTTGTTTAAATATGGGTACGAATTATTAAATTATATATTTTATTCTCAAAATGTATTATTGTAATATAATTCCATATTTTTATTTTTCTTCACAAAGTATTTCTTTTCTTAATTGTTACTATCGTGTCTTATTTCCTATAATATAATAGTTCATATATTTTATATACGTTTCTTATATTTGTAACGATGTAATGTTTTTTTATTTTCTCGTGTATGCAATATAATTTTAAGGGCTTTTTGCAGAGATTTTTATGTTCATGAAAAACGAAAAGAAAAACAGTGTTTGGTGTCTTTTTTTATATACTGAAATACAATATTAAAAAAAATTGAACGTGAATTATATGTGTGTTTTCATTTCGCGTGCGAGCTAGAGAACGAGAGAAGGTACACCATTGTCAGAACTCTTGTAAAAATATGATGGGAATTCTTGAGCCAAGATAACATTCCGTTGCCGTGATGATTGTACGTACGACTTCCTGTCTTTTGAAGTACAATAGAGGCCACAGCATTTTACTTGTAAAGTGAAGCAAGTGTGAGAAATTCTAATTAACCTACCCGTGGGAAGTTCTCACGGTTGCTCTCGTATTCGGGGGAAAAAAATATTTGTATATAAAAATATTATACTTAATCATACGAAAAAAATAATATATATATCATTATGTATATAGTTTGGCAATCAACAATCACATTTTAACATTTTGTTCAGAAAGACAAGATCAAGATGCACTTTATAAATATTTCAGTGATATGTGTGGATTTTTATGTGGTAGGAGAGAATTATATAAATATCGATATTTTGATATATAAATATATATTTTTTCAAATATATTATATAATATTTATATTAAAAAGCACTGGTTTCAGAATCGTTTCATCATAAATATTCTATCAATAATTTTATAAAATAATAACAAAAAAAAAATTCAATAATTAAAACACGTTTTTGACATCACCGAGGTTATTATTCGATAGCGCGTTATCACAAAATTTGGTCATGTGACATAAGAATTCGTTAGTTGAAACTTTTTTTTCCCTTTTTCATTTATACATTTAGTAATGCGACGATATATGTGTAGCATATTTTTATCATTTCACCTTGATTGTACGCTGTTTATTCATATTGGTTAACATGAGTGAAATATATGATGTTAACAAATCGTCCATTTTATAGCCGAGAGACGTTTCGCACAGCAGCTTCGAACCGCGCACCAGATTTCCTATCGTCATGTGGAAGTACGTGTTGCCCGATGACCAATTTGATATTCGTGTGAATGGATGCGTCACCAGGATGTCCTGAAACGGGAATAATACGCTTATATTAATTGTGCTAAATTGCTAAATCATTAAAATATAAAACTGGACCCGTGTTGCATAGTATTATTTAGAAATGTATAATATATATATATATTAGTCTGTTTTAAAGAATTGTTGTTTATGTATGTAAATTTTAATTAATTATTAAATGAAACGTGATGATGTAATTATGTAGATAATTTTTGATACGATTTTTCATATGCTTTTTAGCAAAATTAATATTTACAATTTTTGAAGTATGTTGAAAATAATTTGCTATTTATGATATATAATAATAATTTATTAATATTATATCATAAATAGATATAATATTAATATTAATTAATGTGTACTCTATTAGATAGATTGTTAATTTTTGGATTATATTTTCAGATTTTCTTTTATCTTTTTTATTTTATTATTTTATAATGACTGATATTTCGAATTTCATATTTTTTTAGAATGCTAAAATTAGTGCTCGGTTTTTCAATTCTTTATACAACATTAATATTTTTTTTATGAATTTTGATATATAATTATATTTTTAAATCACAATGTGGGCTCAAACGCCTTGCATCTTGAACAGTTTAACGCGAATAAATTTAACAATTTGGTTATTCGGATGTCGAAGCAATATGTAAAAAGTAAATCAACAGTTAAATTAATAGACGCAATTTATATTCGAAACGAATTTATGATATATTGAATTTATTAAATTAACAAATGGCTTTACCTTAGTTTGCGGGTGTATAAGGCTTACACCGTGTTTGTTAATGGCAATTAATAACATTTCTGGATAATTGGGTTCCGTTGTTTGTTTCACTTCAAAGAATGCAGAACCGAATGTTGGCCAGCGATAAATTACTTTTAGGAATGTAATTTTCGCTTCTTCTGGGGACATTCCGGCACCTTGATTATAGGCAGCCACAATTGCCCTTTTCCAGTCTGCTGAACTTTGGACCTTAATTAAATCGGATGGCACCAGCTCTCGGAGCATTTGTCTGTAATATTTGGAATAATTAAATTTTAATTTGACTATCTGGGAAGTTATTTTTTTATGTATATATTATAAATTACTGTACTTACGGTATAGCTTGCAATTCTTGTTTATTGTCTCCCCATCGAGCTCTGTAGGCAAGTGCTGCAAGTCTAGCTGCTTCTTCTCTTGTACAACGGTGGTAACCGCGAAGCAGTTTAGGTAATTCTTGATGGAAATGGAATATTAAATCGGCAGCTTTGTCTTTACCAGGTACAGTGTTTGTCCAAAGTTTTTTCATAAAGAACACCTTAAAGAAAAAAAACGAATTTACTTTTTTTTATACATACTGTGTATAAATAAAGAAAATATTTAATATTTACTTGGTATGTAAATTGTGGAGTAGCTCCATCCCTGGTTGGTCTTGCTTTTTTAATCCAATCCGTTAAATGTCTAACAAAATCGAAGAAGAAGTCTCCTTCAGGTACTGATATTACTTTATCCGCTATTTTCACAAATAGACTGAATCCTTCGCTAGACCTTAAATTTAGCCTTTGAGAAATATTATGACAGAAGTCTTTGGCTCTTGTTGACGAATCAACTTCGAATGCTTCATCTGTGTCATCCGGGAAATAAACCTTGTGAAATATTTGTGTTGTTTTATGTTGAATTGCTTCAACTTCTACTTGATGTGGGGGATATTTTCTTTGACCATTTCTAAGTGTCTTCTGTAGTCTTTGTAAAGAATCTTGCGATATTGGATGTCGTCGTGTTCTTAAAAATAGAGTTAGTTCTCTCAATAAACTCTGACTACAAGCAAAAAGACCAGTGGCTAACCACATTAACTCCCAACCTCGTTCTTCAGACATCCTATTTCTGTTATCTGTCAGTTGTTTCATTACTTGACAATATATTTCATCTCTTAAAATTTCATGTTTTAAAGGTCCATCAAAAATTTGATCAGTGTATTCATTGCCGATTCTAGGTCGTTTAGATGGTAAATCTCCCATATATTTGAGTATTGCTGTGAATGCATAGCACGCTTCTTCTGATAACTCTTCTTTTGACAATAATTTCTTTAATAGAGGTTGTTTAATAGGCTCTCTTGAATGCCTCCACAATTCGTCAGGTCCTCCTCTACGAGCGGTAGTAAGAGTTAAAGCTTTAGAAACGGTTCTCTTAGGTGGAATTCTAAAATGATCCAATCCATATTCAGCTAAATTATGCGGTCTATCTCTCGCATCTATTCCGTTCATTACTGCTGAAGATAATCTTCTACCGTGTGATGCAGCTTCTAAACTAAATAATGCTAATACATCAGGTGGCGGTTTAGTCAATGCTGGCAATACATAAACAGTTTCAGCAGGAAAATCACCTCTTTCCATTGACCTTTCACATCTACCTATGCACCAACCATTATTCAGTACTGTTTCGCCAGAACTATCTTCTTCCAGCAAAATAAGATCACCTTTCTGGAAATTTAAAAAGCTCGATCCTTCTCCAGGAGCTTTGTAATCTTGTAAAGCAATTACGAATTTTGACCGTTTTTTTAATCCTTCTAAAAAGTATACAACTAAATCGCGTATGTCTTCAGCATTTGGACTCTGGAACGTGAATTCTTCACCGCGAACAGTCGCTAGACTGAAAGTTTGCGTAAATACTTTATTTGTTTTCTGACTAGAAACTGTGGTTATTTCCGGAAAAGATAACTCTAATAGAACTTGCTCTTGATCGTCAACCACATATACACCAGTCCAATTAACGGCTATGATTACATCATTCTTAGGAAGATTTGGACCTGAGTTTCTATATGCCTCATAAAATCTGGAGAATAAAAGTGGCCACTTGAATTTAGCATAACTAACTACATCTTCTTTAACTCTGAGTGCTGGAACTTTTTCCTTTAAATAATAACTTTTCTTATACGCTTGAATCACTAATGCTCCCCATCTATCAACTGCTTTTTCTACACCAGTTAAACAATAATCAGGTATATAATTAGGTAATAGAGTGTATAATCTTTCAGAATTCATATCTAATCCATATTCAATAAAATACTGTTGTGCTGCAATCATGGCTAAATCCTCTTCTTTATCACAACGATATTCTCCAAATTTAACTCCTCGAACGACTTGTTGATAAATAAGATTGGTTGCGACTTGATCTTCCGTTGGTTCATGCCAAGGAGCAAATATTTCTTTTCTGAAAAATAACCTCCATGGAGCATTTCTTTCTTGAGCGCCTTGTTCTTTTGCATATTGTTCACATTGAGAAATCGCATCCATAACGTGATCTCCACCACTTCCAAGAGAACTCACTTTATCAAACAGAGCAATGTATAATGAAAAACCAAATTGATCTCTCAATCCAATTTTTTCTGATAACTGATTGCACAATTCACGAGCAGTCGTGGCCGAATCAGCAAGTAAAGTTTTCGTGTTACCATCCATAAATGTTATGGGTAACATTATAGGTTTTTTCGATTTAGTCGCTTGTAATTCCAACCAGGATGGTGGTTGATTTCTAGTTCCATTGTTAAACGTTCTTTTAAGCCTATCTTCACAATAAGGCGCATATCCTGGGGGACCTTCGCGAATAAAAGCTCTTAAATAATTAACGAATTTTTCACTTGGAGCGAAGCACCCTACACATAACGATAGAAGAATCCAACCTCTCGCATGAGATGACTTTGAAGGGTTATTAGATAATTGTTTGCATATTTGACAATAAATTTCATCACGAAGTTCTGCTCTTAAAATGCCATGACCTATAATAAAATGTAATTTTTCTAGATTTGAAGTTGGCCGTGATTCTAACCAAGATTGATAGCTATCTGCAGTATATTCTTCATCCTTTAAAAAAGATTATTAATTGATATAAATGTATATTGTTTAGCATATCATAAATAACGTTAATTACCTGAAGACGTCTTCGTACATCTTCTCCTAATTTATTTTTTCGTTTTAATGTTAACGAAACTAATTTGTGTCTTATGGATCGTGGCTTTTGTTTATTTAGAAATGTTTCTGGATCTAGTCCCATCATTTGTGCTTCTTGGAATTCTTTAGACCGAATAAAATTTCTTCCTAAAGTTGCTGTTACTTTTGACATAACTGAAGTATTATCTCTATCCATGGTATGATAACGAGGCTCTGGTAAATCTCCTGTAAATCTCAGAATCGTAATCCACAAAGCTTGAGCAGCCTAAAAATATATATTTTATTATTTTTATTAATGTTGATCTAATTAAATGTTTTATAAAAATAATAAATTAATAATTTACAAGTTGGTCGCCTTGAGTATGTAAAGGTAATAATGGATGTTTTAATGGTTTTCTTGAATATTGATGAGTAACATTTCCTTGGAAATAAGTAGCTGCAAACTTTTGGAATTTAAATTCTGATAAATCTTCTTCATCCTCTGATGCAGTTTGCATGGGAGTTATCATCTGAAAAATTAAAAAATAAATTTAAACATAAGTTTGTTGACAGATTTGAAAAAACAAAATATGTTTTATATTTTACTTCTTGTTGATCTGCTCTAGGTTGTGGTAAATCATTGAATACTGATGTTTCTCTTGGAGCTGGGGCTTCGCTGCTGGAATCTGGTAAAAAGTCGAACATTGCTTCCACTAATTTTGAATCATCTACTGGTTCATCTTGCTTTCTTGCAGCATCTTGTATTAAACTCTTCTTAGCCTCAACTTGTCGTCTTTCTTCAATTGCCAATTCAGCTTCTTTTCTTTCTAATTCATGCATCCGTTCCTATAAGGCAATAATTTAGAATTTTTAAGTTTCATTTTATATTTTATTAAGTAATTAAAAAAGTTTACCCTGTAATTTTGTTCCGCAATTTCTTTAGCTCGCGTATTTCCTTGATGTTTAAGTCTAAGTTCTTCTTGTTTTCTAATTCTCAAAGCTTCTCTATGCTGAGTAGCTTCTATTTTCAGTCTCTTGAACTTTCTCATAGCAATAAGTCTTCTTACATGTGCTTGAATCTTAACTATTGCCCACATTTTGTGACCATATGACCTTCGAACTAAATAACCTCTCGCAGCAGCCTTAAAAATGATATTTTTTTAACATCGCTATTAAATGATATGTATTTTTTGAAAGATGAAAAACTTACCTGTAGAGATACAATATGTCCTCTTAAATGTCTGAATCGATGCGCTAATACTCTGGCTCGTATAAGAGCTTGTAATCTAGCGAAGCCTACTTTCATTTGTAAATATTTCATTCTTTGTAATTTTCCTCTCCATTGTCTTTGAATTATTATGGCAGCACTCTTCATTCTCAAGAATCTTCTTCTATAAACCCATCCTCTGATAGAACGTTGAAGTATAAGTATCTTTCTTGTTAACACTCGATCTCTTTCTTGTTCTAAATAAAGATCATGGGCGTCTTTGAGGAAAACTTTTGTGTGTCCCAATTGGTAGTCAGATCTTCCAAGAACTGATGCACATATTTTAGCCGTAGCTACTCGACAATCTGTTTTATGTGAAGGCGGAACTCCAGATATTAAAAATCTATATCTTTCAACAAATTCTTTAAAACTATGTCTAATTGGGTAACCAGCACGTCTAATTCTAATTGTTTCCATCATTCCTGAATACCTCAGTTGTCTACAACACAAACCTCTATCAAACAACATAGGTTTTTTATATTCATTTGGTTTAATACATCTAATAAAGAATGGCTGACAACTACTAAGTGTTTTCATCAAAGAATCTAAGCTCTTTTTGAACTGTGTCGATAATGTTGGTGTCCGTTTTCTAGTTTCAGAGCCCATTCCTATGTCTTCAGAAAATATTTGTTGTAAAAATTTATTAGTCGATACATGAACTAATTGTAAAAGATCAGCATTGAAAGTATCACGATTTTTTTCTAAAAATCCTCTAGTATCATAAAACACAACGCCGGCAAAGTGATTTAAACCAAAACTGGTATTGATGTCTGACTTAGGTTTGAGGTAGTTTCTATGTGTTCCATGAGTTTTGTGTAACTTTGCTAACATAGTCTGATCAGTGCCTTTGGGAAATTTCGATTCTTCATCTATGAGTGCCATTATATTTAATTGTTTAATGGCTATTAAATCTAGGGCATCTTGATTATCAACGAATTCTATATGTTGCCAATTGATGCCTTCGTGATTATATTCTTCTTGTTCTAATTTGAAAATGTGTCGAACGAAAAATTGTTGTAGATTTTCATTAGCATAATTTATACAAAACTGTTCAAAACTATTATGAATAAAGTTTTCAAAACCGAATATATCTAAAACGCCTATTGCACTTCTAGCTGAATTTTTAGGTTTATAAATAGCACTATTAATTTTTTTAACTATTAAAACGAACAATCTTCCATATATTCCTTTCACGAATGCATCTCTAACATCCATGGACTGATCTCTGCTCAGGGTTGATACAACGGTTTCACCATGAGCGAACAGTGTTTTCCTAGTTAAGGCATCTATTAATTGTTGAACCGGTACTCCTAAAAGATTTGCCACCCTTTTCACGTTGACATGTTCAGTAATTTCTGTTGCATCCAAATTGTCGACGACTGTAGCTTGATATTTAATATTTCCGCAATGTAAAATAGCCGCAAGCAATTTGAGAATTTCCCATATTTCTTGTTCAGAAAATAAAAGCACTTTCATCGCGGATCTAATGTCGGCAAATTCAGCAGCATCGTCTCTGCCTTCGCAAGTTATACCGCCTCCCTGAAAATATTAGTAAAACTATCATTAAAAACATATTATTATTTACCACAATTTAATAAAAAAATAATTATTAAGAAATGAAATAAAAATATATATAGAATTCAAGTAAATTTAATTTTTGGAAAGTTAGATTGATAAAAAAATTACAAATACATTAAAAATAATTGCATCATGGATTTTAAAGAGATGAAGCCTCAAAAAAAGTCAATTTAGATAAAAATTTTAAACATGAAATAAAAATAAAATTTAATACATACACCGGTTAAATATCTATATTCAGAAGCGTCTCCTAAATCTAGTTTTACTTTGTCTTCCTTAGAGAGTCCCGCCAGAAGACAATAAAATATGTGATAATTTCGTTCATCAGAACTTTGAGATACTATTCTAGATTTTTCCAATAAATATTGTTCTATTTTAGCACCCTCTATGACACCGCCGCTATTAAAATGAATATCAATATATTTGCCGAAACGCGATGAATTGTCATTTCTTATTGTCTTCGCATTACCAAAAGCTTCTAAAATCGGATTTGCTTCTAATATCTGTAAAATATAAATGCAGATTATAAACAATTTTCTAATTAAATAAAATTATATCATTATAGTTATTTACCTGTTGTTCTATCCACGAATGCTTTCCACTAATAGCTGCCAAATATTGTAATATCAATTTAGTAGATTCTGTTTTACCAGCACCTGATTCTCCACTAATGACAATGCACTGATCTTGACCATACCTTCTCATATTAGCGTACGAATTATCACCAATAGCGAATATATGCGGAGGTAGTTCTCCAATTTTTCGTTCTTTATATAATTTTATCTGATCGGCAGTATATATTGGTAAAATTTGATATGGATTAACAGCAACTAATATCGATCCGGTGTATGTCTAAAATTATTTGAAAAGTAAATTAAATATGAAAAAAAACATGTATATATATTAAAGAAAAGTCCCATCAGAAAGTATGGTATCTTACATATATGAGATTCTCGTTGTATCTGATAAGGAGATTTCTGAGTATTCCGGCTTCGTGAAGATCTCCAAGGGAGATCATATCCTCGACTCCGTGTACGCTGGTGGCGTGCATCGCCTTGATGCGTCTCTCGGCTGCCAGCCATGCTTCAGCACCGTCGTCGTCTCTGACCTGAATACGACGACCTTCGGCAGAAACTACCCGGGCTCCGATTGCCACGTCGAACTCATGGCCCGACACTGGCTCTATCCAGATGTAGTCGCCCTGAAGAATACAATGAAACAAATTAAATTTCAATAACTCAAAAAAAAAATGTTACTTTATAGATAATTAGAAGGTGATTAAATTACGCATATAGTATGTATATATTTAATGTATAGAAACATTTGAATATATTCTGAGAATTTAATATTTATTCTTTTATGATAGAATACATATGGAGTTTTTATGGATGTTTTAAATATAATATATGAAGTCATCGATTATAATATATAATCATGTCTCATGTTATGATGAAAATAAAATATCTAAAAATTTGCTTTTTGGATTCACATTCTCTAAGATATAATTATCTTTACCATTTAAATGGGTCTAAAAATATTTGTTGAATACATATATTCATGGCTTTTGTCTGATATGGAATATTTACAATTCCATACCTTGTTGAGATTGGTTTAGGTTAAAAACATTCAGGAGCAAGTCACCATTTATGGTCACATGTGTGTTTTCGAAGGCGTCACTGTTATAAAATAAGCATATCGAAGCGTTGGAATTTTACCAAGTATAAAAAGAATATACAAAAAATAAATAAATAACCAAAAAAAGGAACAATCACGAAAACCCTACGCCATTTTAAATCGCATTCTGCTTAAAAAAATATAAGATGTTTTCGAATGCAAAATAATTTTAACAAACCGAAAAGTTGGTCCACCGTAATGAAATCGTAATTTTCCGCTACGGGTGTCTTTTTTCTAGAGGTTTTTCACCTTTGATGTAAAGTAAAAAAAAATATATATATAGGATGTGCAAAAAATCATGTTATCACAGACATAACGTAATATGTCTCGTATTGTTTGTATTATTTGCTATGGTCTTGAATATTTTGACCTTGTGCTGTGATGTAATTATATGATAACAATAGTTTTTTTTATAGATTAAGAATTTGTGTATTTTCGATTAAATATATAAGATAGCACATTTATAAATGTTTTAACATTTTATAACTATTAATTTAAATCATTATTGAAATTTCATATCTTCGATACGTTATAAATTTAATGGTGTTTTATTAGGTGTGTGAATATGTCTCTGTCCTTTTTTAAATAAAAAAACACATTTGCTTGATTGAAAAATGAAAAAAAATCTTTTAGATAATTTACGGATTTCTTTGATATAATTTAATTATTAAGTTAAATTTTAATGTTTTTTAAAAGAAGTAAATTACTCTGTAATATCCTACAATCTGGAAGAATCGGTAACCTGAAGGAGTTATATTTGGTGAATATTGTAGATGAGAAAGTACTTCTCTGTCCTATTTACCTATTCTAGATATTATTTTTTATTTTTTTCTAAGTTAATTTTACGTTCTATATAAAATTTATTATTTTTATTTTTATAGTAAGGCACACACACACGTAAAAAAACAGTGATTCTAGTGAATCTATTGAAAAAGACGGAGTCATATTCACATACCGTTAATTAATTTAACCCTTTAACCTATTTTTAAAGATTTTAACAACGAGAAATTAATATATGAATTTTGTTCGAAATATTTTTTTTATTTATAAATTGTAGACAAATAAACGATGCGACAAAAAAATTCACTGGCAAGTTTAAATAAATAGATTACAATGTACATATTTTTTTGAAACACCTGTGTAATACAAATCAAGGTTGATCAATTCATTAGATTTTTTAATAATAAAAAAAAGTTTTTTTTTAATATGAAATGTATTACTTATCCATAATATTTTTTAATTTGATTGTTTTTTTTATATAAAGAATTAAAAAATTAATAAGAAAATGTATTAATAGTATTCGAAATTTAATATTCTAATGTTACGAGTTATAATATAAATATAATGACTAAAAATGGCTTCGCAATTGACTTATCGGTTATGTTAAATATAATTCTGTATTATTAGAAAATGTCAAATATGTCATTTATCATATGTTTATTATTACTATTTAACTGATATAAATATATATTGATAATAATTAATAGTATATTATTATAATTCTTAATTCATATAAATGAACATGTCGTTTATGAATAAACAGTAATAGAAATCAATTTTATTGAACGATTACATCTCATAAAATAATAAACTAATTGAAGAAGATTTGTAAGAATAACCGAATGGTTTATTATAATGATTTAACGTAACGTTTAAAGTGATGGTAAACGCCGGATATTGAAATAACGGTCTATCAAATCAACCGTTTATTAATATTATATTATACAATATATGGAAACAGTTTTTAGCTCGGATTAATTTGGATGCCTTTTCTATTTATTTTTTGTATTTAAAATTAGACTTAAACAATGTGAATAGGGCAAAATATATATGATAAAAATGAATAGATTTTTTTCTATTATCACTTCACGCTGGATGGTGATTTGAAATGGTATATAATATTGTCACGGACACGGTGTTTTTTTTTCGCATTATAATTATTTTAAAAGAGAAGGTTGTAGCCGTTTTATATTAAAAATTAATTGTAGATTTTATTAAAAATAAAACGTCATATCGCAATTGTCACATTTACATCTGAAACACGATAAAAACAACAATAATATGTGCACTTAAATGAACACTTTTCACGTAACACTATTCGATAACCGATTTTCCGGTCGACGCGGAAAATCCTCGCTTTTCCCGTCTACAATAAAATGAAGAAACAAACCGATTCGATCGCAAAAATATGAAAATAAAAATAAAAGAGAACACCACCAAAAAAAAAAAAACACAATCAAATACGAGAAGGAAACTCGAACGTTTAACGAACCATTAAATTGAAAGTTTTCCCGTCTGCAATTTTATCATTTTTATCGACGCGTCACGAAAAATTTCACTATTCCGTTACGCGGCCTAAGACCATACTGATTTTTTAAATCAATTTCTTTTCTCTATGCTCGCATACACATAGTGGAAAAAAAATTTTTTTGGAAGTAGGAACCGATACTGAGAGTGGGGCTTTTCCGTTTTTCGTATGCGAACCGCGCTAGCAATTAATAAAAAATAATAATATCGGAAAATAATCGGAACGCGCTCCGGAAACTTCATATATATAATGTATATACTTCAAATTACGTAATAAAATACAATATAGGAACTTTATTGAAAAATTTCAAATATTGAATTTTAACGTTACCGTTAAATTATGAATGTCGATTTTGTACAAAATCACCTAATAGACATTAATCATTATAAAAAAAATAATTTCCCAATAATCTTTAATATATATTATAGATATTGTAATTTAAAATAAAAAAATAAATGCTGCATTTTTGAAGTTAAGTGTATTTTTTTTTGTTTTGGATTCTCTCAGATTGAACATATGTTGTGTAACAGATTTTCAAAAATGTACAAGAAATCGGTACGTTTACGTATATTGCGAACGAGTAATTATAGTTTTGGATCAATGACCACTGTCATAGTTCGATGTTCGAATCTCTATTGTGGTTTTGTTTTTATGTGGTACAAAAATTTTTGAATGCATGTCACGAAATATTTTCGCTTCAGAACCTAATTATTAGAACACATTCGAAACGCTCAGACCATTTCTATTATACATGTTACTATACTGACTATACTTCTTTTTTATCTATACGTAATCATACTTAATTTTTAAAATATATATCTTCTATTTATATGAAATAAATGTTTTAGTTAAATAAGTATACGTATTATGCAAATATTATCAGTTCGTTATGAAAGATTGATTTTTTAAGAAAAATTTTCTTTTTTCTTAATGTCATAAATAGAGAAGAACGAGAATTTATATATATATATATATATATATATATATATATATATATATATATATACATACATACATATATAGAAAAAAATAGTGAAAGATCACAAAAACAAAACATTGTATCCATAAAACGTGAGTCAAATTATTCGTCACGCTACAAATAATATAGCAGCTGCTTTGCGTTATAATTTTCTTATGCAAAAAAAATACAATTTGCAATAATTACAATGTTTAACATCAAATAATTAATTATTCGGTGAAAATAATTTCGATGAGAATAATCTATCACATGTTTTATAATAAATAAATACATAAATTTCAAAACATATTATATTTTTTCTCGTTAAAAATTATATAGCATATTGATTTTTGAATTTGAATTATGTGTTTTAATTAAAGAATTTAAAATAGGATAATACAAAATATAAATGTAATGTAAACGAGTAAAAATATTATAATACGCCCATAATGAAAGTTATAATAATATTTCACATATACATGTATATTTTTCAGATATTTCCACACCGTTAAAGCTAAATAGTTATAATTTCAATAGGCTTTTAAATAATTAGAGCACATATGTTTTTTTTTGTAATTTTATAAGATATATTTTTTTTCAAAGATAGACGTCGTTATTTTGTTCTACATATAGTAGATAAGAAATGTTAATTAGTTTACCAAAGTATCAGTATTTTTTTCAAGATTTAGTTAATATTTTTTTAATGTGATTATAAAAATATATTTGAAGGCGATTAGATTAGAAGTGAATTATATAGTTTTAAAATAGATATTGTCAATGTCATTCAATAAAAAATAATAATATAATTTTTCAAGTGTGTACAAAAGATCTTCAAAGAAATGTAATAAACGAGATGAAAATTTTAAAGAACGGTTTTTTTTCTATAGAGTATGTATGTTAGAATGATTTATTTGAGCGCATTTATTTAATAAAATAAAGACATATATATATATATATATATATATATATATATATATATATATATATATATATATATATGTGATGAACGTCGATGGTTATATGGAGAGATGATGAGCAAACGCACGAGCCGATGGACTTTCTGGTCATCAGCTCTGTAAAATATGGACACTGATCAACGAAGCGTGTACAAAACGCAGTTTCCTGTTTTTCCGAACGTATTTGAATTTATAATACACGCTCACATGTGAAATGTCTGCGTTCAACACAAAGCCATTCCTATATGTCTGGTAAAAAAAAATTGTTAATAAATAACAAAAGAGCCAATCGAACGTTCAACAAAACAGCCCCTATGAACAAATTGGAATTATTAGGCAATCGAGCCTGTTTCCTGTGATGTTGTTGCTGCTGCTGATGCCCTCACATCATATAACAGGTACGACGATAATCGATTTTTTTTGCTTCCTGTTCTATTTCGATATAATAGAATATATAGTATCGATGGGTTGATATGAAGGTTGTTTTATATGCGAGACACTCGTGCGATACGGTTAGTTTAATGAGCAAACTCTGTATACAATTTATAATAACTGACTTTATTCTATTTTATCGCTTTCAGGTGGATTTCTTTGATTATGTTAAGTTATTTTTGAGTATAGTATTTTTACGTAATATCTAAATATCGAAGAAAATATGAGATTTAATTTCGTTAAAAATGAATTCGATATTCAGTTTAATAATTATAGTACGCTCAGATCAATGTATATCAGATTTCGAATTTAAATATGTATTTTTGTATTTTCACTTTCATTTATGAAAACTCTCGTTTGATATATTACTAAAGAAATAATGCATTATGTGAAATTTTTAAATAAAAATATGTGAAGATTCAAAATACGCACGTAAAAATTTGGTACAAATCTGATGAATTGCAATGTAAAAAAAAATGCAAAAATAAAAACAAATTTCTACATAATTGTTCGAAAAAAAAATATGTACATAATTCGTGCGTGAAATCAGTGTTAGTTAAAATTATATTAATAAAAAAAAATATCGATATTAATGCATAATAAAAGCGATGTGTAATTATTTTCATGCCGACTGATTACTATTTATTTAACAAGTGGCGATGTTTAAAATAATAATAAACGGCAAATTGTAGATCGATCTTCGATGTCGATTATGATTAAATTAGCACAATTAACGTGCATAGAAATTATCACGTGATTTAAATTACACACACACACATATGCACATTACTCGTTTGACATTAATAATCTTAAATAATCGAGGTAAATATAATATTTAATAATATTAAAATTTACTCACTCTCGTGACGATCACCATTTTGGCGGCCGCTACATGTGTATCACGTCAAGGGAAAAATCTGAAAAAAAATAATATTAAAATATATTATTTTAAATCGAATAAATATTTTAATGGATAACAGGATGTTGTTTATGATTACTGAGAGATGTATTCGATTCAATGTCACAGATTTGACTGAGTGAATTGTTCATATCTTGTATTAGTCAAAAACGTGAAGATGCATCTAATGAAAAGATATATGATATATATCCTGATGCATATGTTTTGACAGTGAGTGTACATATATGTATATGGTATTATAAATATTAAAATAATTATGTTATTATAAAGGGTAGATTCGTAGATTTTAAGGAAACAACATTAATAGAAGTCAAGGATGTGAGAAATCAGTTATCCATAATGACGACATAATTGCCAATAACCGGATTATTAAATGTAAACAATATGGCAATGGACTGTGGATTATGAAATTTGAACAGTATAAGTCATGGATATATTTATAAATTGAGACGTTTATTGAATCAAACTAAGAATCTCTAAAAAAAACACTGCAGTGTTATTAGAAGAAGTAAGAAAGGGAAATAAATATTTCTAATTGTTAAAAAAAATATAAAATTATATGGACGATTACGGTTTTATATACGATAAAATCATAAGTGAAAAAATAAATTAAGTACGAAATTATTTCGTAGAGTGTAAATTTCTGTTCAAAATTCGAAAATTATGAGAATTCTACAACGAAATATCATTAAGCCACTTAGAAAGTACACCCTTTGACATTAAACGGCACCTCCGACGTAGAAGTAAATTATCATCATCATCATCATCATTATCAGTGTTTTTTTTCATAATTTTCTTTATCATTTTTTTGACAGAGCGTTGAGTGAGAGTTTTCATCATGCGTGACGGGCCGCATTAAATCATATTTTTTTGCGGCTCTTTTACATTTTAATCCGTCGTTTAGAGCGGAATTTCGTTTTAAACGGCATATCGAAAAAAAAGAATTATAAATATATTAATGTTTTTTAACGCACGTCACTCTTTTTTTATATATATAAATAAATTCAGTTATACTATGTGTGTACGTCGCAGTTTATTGTTTCACTATTACGAGCTCGTTATAGTGAATCGTCGTCAATATAACGGATGTGGACGCATTGCGTAGATGTTCTCGTTGTTTGTGATGGAGAAAAATAAATAAATAAATAAATAAAACGAGTCATGCTTGACCATTACGTTACAAATGGTAATTGATTCATTTTATGTTCAAATTCGAAATTATCTGACAATTGGAATTTGTATGTGCCGTATGTGTTACAGGTAATATATAGTCATTGTAAAAAACATATAAAATATATATTTAAAAGTTTGTGTACAAATAGTACACAAATAGTAGTAATCTAAATAAGATTTACGAATTCGACTTGATCCAATATAAAGTTTTTATATTGACATCTCGTCTTTTATAATATTTGAAAATAGTATTATAGATAAAAATTTATTCGTAAATTAATATAATATTATAAATTTAATGATATTTATAATATAATATTAAAAAAAATCGAATAAGTTCAGATACTGAAATTGTTGCTTAATTCATAATTAGTTTTAAAATAGCTAAAATGGTGTATCTAATGCACTTCCGTTTCTTCTTTTGTACTTATCGTACGAAAGAAAATTAATAAACGAACGACCAAACGTTCCCAAACATCGTTCTCATAGTAGCGCCAATTTTCTTAATTAATTGCATAAAAAAAAAATACCCGCCATGCGGTAGACGTATTCTTTAGATTACGTTTACCGCGATTAGGAAGACTCTGGGAATTTTGAATTATCGTCACTAATAAATCATTCGATCGTTTCGTACATTTATGCATTGTGCGTACCGATGCTTCGCATCGTTGTTAGATAATTACGTTAATAATTAGCGAAAGAGTCGGCGCGAACACGAAAATAAAAGAGAATATCAGTATTGCCAACATTAGAATACAATGGCGTAATGGCGTCGTGCGTAAGTACAAAATGGCTTCGCTTGATCGATGAACTCAATCGGTCAAAGTGTATCGATGTGGGTCGGAACCTTGAGAATTTATTATTGTTATTATTATTATTCTTTTTTATTAACAACAACGTTTTGCGACCGCTAAAATCAGCTGTTTTTATAATGGAAATGTTAGTTTGGTAGCCCTGGCGCGTGGCGGTCAAGGCAGACGGCGTCGGTCGGTGACCGCTGGTTGCTGTAATGCAGTAGTTACAGATACGCAATGCTGCCAGAGATATTCAATTTTTATTTAATGATAAATTTATTAATTCGTAAACAATTTGACAATTTAATATTTAGAACAATTTTAAATTTGGATTATTGAGATTAACGAAATTGCTGTTACAAAATATTCAAATTGTAGAAATGGGCTAGTTTACTATTTTTGAGTAGTAAAATTATTTTAAAAAATTTATATTGCAGATTGTCATTATTGTTAATGAAAATTTTGAATCTCATATAGGTTATTACTATAGTTATATTCAAAATGATCGAATAAAACTGATGAGCCTACAAAGTTTGTCCTATTTTTCTTTTTTGCATTTTTTTTCTGCTATTACACTAGGTCTAAGGAGATTTACTAAATAGATTCTGATCGGTAATCATTCCCAGTTCATATATCTAAATGGATTAAATGTTAATCTTTCAATATTTATAAATGTCATATTAAATGAAAAATTTAATTAAATTTGAAATATACTGTTATTTTATTGCTGCCATAATAATTCAATGTACGCGAACGGCAATTTGACAACACATGCATCGCAAGAAGCTCAACCAGGTGAGGTTCACTGATGCGAAGACTCGGCCACCTGGGAACTTCTGACACGTTTATTATTGCCAGCAAGAAGACTAGTTCTAGACTAAAGTGTTTTTCTATTTCACGTCAGTATCATTGCGATAACAGTTAATTAAAACTACCCATTTTTATTACCTTTAATATGCGTTATATAATATATAATTAATTAATCGAATTTGAGTGTTATAATTATTAGATAAATTATAATAAACTAGTATTTTTTTAAAGAAAATAAGAACAAAAAATATTTAAAATAATTTCATCTAATAAAATATATTTTTAATTTTTGATTTTTTTAGTATTAATTTTATTAATATTATAAAATATTAAATTTCGAATGTTTCGATATTGTGTTACAAAATGTTTTCGTAATTTATTATATTTGTGATAATTAATAATTTATTTTATAAATATGCATGAATTCGTATTATATTTTATAATTTAATAAAATTTTAACAAATTATGACAGATAGTTTTTTTTTCAATAATATATACATTAATTATTAACGATTTTACATAAAATGCTAGTGATTTATAATTCGCTAACGAGCGTTTCATATGTGACCTATCACGATTTTTTTCCAATTTAATTTTTCTCATATTTCTATTCGTGTTTCGAGTTACTATAATTAATATAATACGAGTGCATAAAGGGAACATCTGTTTGATATTTGATTTAAGTGAAAATAATATCGAAATCCTTAAATATTATAATAAAATTTCGAATTCATTGTAAATTCAATTGAACATTTTTTTTTGAGTTTAATTAGATCAATAATAAATATTTTTTATATAATGTGGATATAGCTTTATACGATGTTCACCTTACATAAAATAAATAATTTAATATTAATATACGACACATTGCATTCAAGCAAAGCAATCGGAACATTTGTTATAATTTTATTGTTTTCGAATGATCCCATTGTTCTGCGAACAAAAATACAATTAATGAACATTATAAATAATAATGTACGATATTTGAGTGGAGAAATTTTGAGAGCAAAAGAAAAAAAGACATAACGATAATAAAAGTAACGACGCGAACCGGTTATGGTCGACAATGGTTGTGTTGAGACTGTAGCATATTTTTTTTGCGCGGCATTGAAAAATATTCTGGTTATAAATTATTGTCAACCGTGTATTGCATACTTTGTTTACATTTTTTGATAGCAAATTGAAATCGTTTCTTTTTTTTAATTATGTTATATAGGTCATAATCGTAAGTTGGCAGTATGTTATATTTTAACGATAATATAATTTTTTTTTTCAATTAGTTAGATTTTTATCAGATTTTATTCTTATAAATTGAATCTTTAGTTCAAGTGTTGTGTTATATAATTTTGTCATTTTTTGGTATTTAATAAAAGTCATAAAAATCCGGTTATTTATTATTTATATTTTAGTGACTGTCGTAAATCTTAACTAACTGTGAAATAATTTTAGGCGTGTTCAAAATTATGGAGTTTCTGTTTTAATGCAAGTTGTTTAGCTGGAAGCGATAGAAAGAAACTATTAATTATTTACTCCAAAAGTTTGTATTTTGATTACGATTATTACGATTACATTTTATTAATGGTGTAGTAATCATCCAAAAAATATATTTGTGTTTTTTCAAAATTATATATAAAAATATGATATACTTGTATATATGTATCAATTTTATGAAATTAAAATTAATATTTTGAAATATGAAAATTAAAATATTGAATACCATATAAACATATTATCAATTAGACATATTTCAGTGATAATCACAATTAAAAATATCAAAATTTTACAAAATGATTTTACATTATATCGATCACTACAAATTACGATTATAAAAAAATATTAATAAATATACTCGTAAAACATTTAACACACGTTGAAACCAGACGACACTACAGATAAGACTAAGAATATATATATATAGTGCGAATTTCTGAAATTCTAAATCAATCTTCAATTTTTTTACATTGGTTGTCAAACTTTTTCACGTGTTTTTTTTTTCGTTAGTAAGTTTCTTGTAAATGTATCCTTTGCGCTTTCGTGAACAAATAATGTGAATGTGACTATTGGTATTCGTGCAATAACCAGTCAAGGAACAACAGTTAAGCGAAAATATTAACGGTATAAAATAATGACAGCTAACGCATTCTATATAACGTTTCAATGTTTATATTGAATGTGTGTGCTCAAGTGTTAACAATTTAATTATTTATTGTAATTCAAAGTATTATATATATATATATATATATATATATATATATATATATATATATATATATATACTTTTGTATTCTTTTATCGTAAGAAGTTATAGAGAGTTTTGAACTTTGCATTAATAATATTTTGGAATCAATATTGAGTTTTATTAGCTGAACTTCAAATAAGAATTACAAAGAAAAGAATTTAGTATCTGTTAATCGGTCAATGAATATTATTAATTTGCACTTGAAATCCTTCAATTATTGTTCAATTCCTCATTTGGAGATTTATTTAAGAGGAAAAAAAATAACCACCGATGAAAAAGTGAAAGAGAAAGTTCAAAATTAGTCAAAGGAATTGGCGACAACTTTCTATGATGAAGGAATATAAAATTGCCCCCAGAGATTGGAATATATCGAATGAATTGATGAATATGTAAAAAAAAAAATATTTTCATAAAAAATAATTAAAAAATAAATATTTACCGATTTTATCTTTGTATTATGAAAATTAACTCGATATTTTAAAAAATGTTACCAATGAAAAACATTATTTTTTTATTAATATAAGACACGTGCGAATTAGACAATTTCAATTTTTCTCCAATTATATTTCATATTATGTACTTATTTTTTTTTAATACCACGAAAAATAATTGTGCATTAAAATATCGCCTTTTTTCTTTTTCTTAATTATTAGGAGGTCAAATGTTATCTCGTTCACACGCACGCGAGTTTCTAGTAATATGCTTTATAATTTTTTTTTATTAAATTGCCATTAAAAAATTTAATGATTTCACACTTGTTTACATAAAAATTATCACAGATTTTTATATTATTTCTAATAAAATATTAATAGAAGATTTGATATATTACATTAACTTTTTCAAGTTTCAAAATGAAAAACATACATTTTTATTTAATTTCAATTTTTCTATCAATTGCGGTAACATATATAAAACTTACAAGAATTATGCAAAATTTATACGATTCGTATGTAAATTGAAATTTGTCAAACATTTATTGTTGTCGAAACAGCTTTCGAGCGATTGTTCAAAAGACATGCAAATATGACATCGTATATATATATATATATATATATATATATATATATATATATATATATATATATATATATATAAACACGAGTTTATTCCCAAGGCGTCACCGATTCGTCGGAATGTTTGGGAATCTTTGGTATACACGCTGAATTACGTGTACTTTAAGCGTCGCTCTTTAGATTCCGTTACGCAAACAATCATTGGGTAAACTGCGATTGTTTGTGCAGTGACTTCTTGGTCACGGACTCGTCGTTTTTCTCCTCATTTAAATATATCTTAACAACTGTGTGTGCGCGCGTGTGTTTTTTTAATTTTTGATTTAAAAAAAAAATAGAACGATATACGTCAATTTTGGATCGTTTCAGAAGTATCTTGAATTTATTAATTAAAGTAAACAGATGAAATTTACGAATATGACCTACTGATAAAAATTATAATTCAAGATAAAAATATGTCCATACAAATTTGATTTTATTTGTTCAATTAATCTTATAAAGAAGTGAAGTTATTTTTATATGAAATATATACATAATTTGATCTATAATACATTAGAAAATATATAACATTGTAAAGATAATTAAACATTTTGACAAAAGATGCTCGGTAAACTTGTCAATAGACAGTCCTACCAACTAAGGAAAAAAAAAAAAGGAGTTTTAAATGACAATTTCATCTTACTTTTTGATCATAATAGTAGTAGAAGTATATATATAATTTATTTGAAAACATATTTTATAGTATAATTTAATATATATTAATTTTGAAATTAACGCAAAATTGTAAATCATAGATCATGTTCATATTTCAAGACGTGTTTTAAATTAGCATGAAATTATTTCAGTGTTTGTATTGCTTTGTAAATAATTGTTATAATAATACTTCTATTTATTTAATATGTGTCTCGAGTTCAAATCTCAGAGTGTCACTGTTATTTTTGTTACATTATGAAACACGTGTATTAATTGTGAGAATCATACTAACATTGTATTATATATAATTGCATTAATTTTGCTATTTCATTACGTAAAATCTTCAGTAATTCGTAATAGTTTGGTTTCATACATGTTTTATTGTATGTTTACCATATGTATTATATATATATATATATATAGTTAGTTTTGATAATAAGAATATATCAAATCTTTGTTAATTGTTTTTCAAAAGAATTACGTTATGAAAATGTTCGCAATCACTGAACAAATAAAAATCAACGAACGTGTAGACGTAATCATATTAATAATCTATTGTGCTGTCGTATCTTGTCATGAAAAATTGCTGAAAAATCGGCCGAAATGAATAAGCGTAATTTATTGTATCGTTTCATTTGACTCATTAAGAAAAGAAAACATAATAACAAAAAACGAATACCCGATTTCTCAAATGCATTAATCGTGTCTTTTTTTTGGATTTTCATCAACGTAATAATTATTATATTTAATGCATTTGTTCCCTGTGTCTAATGTGAATTGTATAATTTGACCTATATTTCGAAAGCGTTGTCGTTGAAAATTGTTGAAATTTTATGGGAAAATTGTAGTCAAATGTTTTGTGCAATTGCAATTATTGAATTTAATATGCAGATTTTTTTATATAATATAATAGCATTAATAAAGAAAAAAAGATTGAGAAACATTTATAAAAACATATTTCTAAGTAAATATTTTGCGACAATACTCTTCACGCGATAGTAATTACTGTAATTATTCGCTGATAAAAATAGAAGTGGTACATTATGCGGAATAATTAATAATTTATTATTCGAATTTAATTAACATACTTTTACAAATTGTGGATTATGATTATTAAAATTATATCGTCAAAATAGTATAATAATATTTCATGAGATAATTTTTTTTTCATATACAATATTTGACTGAATATATTTTAGTGATCAAAAGATTTTCGATGTCAAATATTTTTCATCAAAATCGATATTTATTTACATTAAAATATTTGTTTTCTTTTGTTGTAAAAATTCTTTCTAGCAGCCACATAAATTAAGCGGGAAAAATAAAATAGTAATGTAAAACCTTGTCATAAAATGGAGTCACTTTCAGACAATTTGATAATTATAGATAAAAATGGATAGCAAATAAAAGTATAGTTAAAAAAAAAGAGATTTATAATTAAAGCGGAGAAACTGCGTTGTTTACGTCAAAAATTGATATGTGTCAGAAGAAGGTTTTACTTTGTTACTGCAATTATTATAAATTACTGAAAGAAAGTAAAACCGATCGTTATTGTTCACAATTTAATACTTTGAAAGAATGTATTCATTAAAAATGAAAAATATAAGTTTGTTTTCTTCATACACTTAATATTTATATTGACAAATATATTAAAAATTTCAAAATGAAAAAGGGGAATTTTCAAACAAGCATCAAATAGTTATCAAATATATAAAGAAGTTATATATTTTATACGATTTTCGTGACGTTTATTATAAATAAAAAATAATCACTATGTGAAAAAGAAACGTGCTAATTAATAATAAAAATGTGAAAGAGAAATTTTAACATCGATTTTTATAAATGAAAGCCGTTGACATGTAACGGTTTATTTACGTATGGATTAAAATGAAATTAATATGAAATACAAAATACAAAAACTCCAAATATTTTTTAATATGAAATACAAAAAATAAATATGAAATACAAAAATTAATATGAAATACAAAAACTCCAAATATTTTTAGTTGTAATAGTATTATTTTTTTTTTGAGGAATTTGATCTTCAAAATCGGCAAAAATCAAATAGTTATAGATGTTATCGAATAAATGTAAGTGTCTTGTCATGTTGAACACATATATAAAACAAGATTAATCGCCAAACAATGCAATCGTTAGGTGAATAACCGGCAAATAAAAAAAATATATATAGTAAACTAAATTTAATCTTGATCGTCTAACGTGTCATTACAAGTATTATTTATCGATTAAAAAAAAAAACAATATAAAAAGTAAATATTTTCGTCGTTAAAAATCGATAGAATTTTTAAGATTATTATGCGGTTTGTCATCATAAAAATCTAAATTTAACTGATTATTTATAATTAAAATTGACATATGTTTTTAATTTTATATATTTATTATTCATAAATAAATAATTTTATATAGTGAATTTTCAATTTTCCAACTTTCAATTCGTAAATTATTTAAAACACAGATGCAGCTATCAACCGTTAAACTTTTATTAAATAATTTGATATATATTATTAAAAATATAACATTTATTGCTGTTTTGTACAATATAATAAATGGCGAGTTTTTGATATAAAATAGTAGATATTCGACTACAAAAAAAAATCTTGGTTTCTCTAGTAAAAA
The DNA here is from genome assembly GCA_024500535.1 of Leptonema lineaticorne. Classification (NCBI taxonomy): domain Eukaryota; kingdom Metazoa; phylum Arthropoda; class Insecta; order Trichoptera; family Hydropsychidae; genus Leptonema; species Leptonema lineaticorne. The sequence continues at coordinate 484,719 of JANIJI010000030.1, read as the reverse complement.
AGATGCAAAACAATTCACAATTTTTTTAGATAATCTTTTTTGATTTTAGTAAGTTTAATATTCATAAAAAATATAATTTTTATGTATAAGAAAAACGAACGTTTTTATACAAAGTTTAAACTATTGTTTTAAAGTGAAAATATGATTATTTGTTTTAAATTTAATATTATACAATAATAAAAATTATTTTATGTAGCTTTCTTGAGAAAATAATTAAAAAATATATAAATATGTGTTTATGTTGTTTTATATAATCTAATGATTCAAATTAATTATTCTTTACGTTGTTCGTTTTGTACGATTCAAACATACTCTACAACTGTTTAATGGAAAAACGCGTTTTCTTTCTTCTTTTATGTTTTGCACTTTTATTTGCAAAACACGTTTCCACAAGACTTTGTCTTATGAAAATAAGTCATGTTGAACGATAGAAATATTACCGATGCATTAAAGAAAAGTTCAAGATATATTTATATTATGGCAAACGATGTAAATGTCAATCGTTTGTATGAATAAGCTTCGTTTTTTATTTTTTATATACGAATATAAATATAAAAAACCCGTTTTTTCCATTATATCGTTTGTATGAAAATTCTAAGAATATTATTATGTAAATGGTATATCGAAATATCTGCAATAATCTGTGCTATATTTGTGACAAAGAAATTGTATATTTAGAATATTTTGAGATCAAGCTGATTTAATATTTTTAATTATATACCATATATCATATAAAATATATAAATAAAAAGCATTTTACGTATTTTATTTTTTGCGTGTGATGAGAATAATCATCGAATTTTCAACAGTGCAGTGGAACACTAGATTTACTTTCGTTCCGTGTAAAAATTGAAAACTTTCGATTCCGAGTAAACAATGGTAATTAATCGGTTCGTTTGGTGCAAATATATATATATATATATATATATATATATATATATATATATATATATATTTCCGAAATCGATATTTCTGACGTCCACCATTTTTTTTTCAGTTTTCTATCGAAACGCTAATGCGAAAATAACGATATATCGTACGGAGATAATTGCGTTTTCATCCTAGTATCGCACTCGGACAATAATAACTCAATAACTCAATTAAAAAATATAAAAATTGCAGAATATATAGAAATTTTATATTATGTACTACTGTGATTAAAAAGTAAAGTGAAATTATCATTTTAAACTCCCAGGCATTAGGAAAGCAGATTTTTTTTCCTAGGTTGGTAGGACTGTACATAACATTTTACAAGCGTCTGTTTGTCAAAAGGTTTAATTATATCCAAGTTACAAGTAGTTCTTCGCTATTTTTTTTGCCAAAAACTAGACTCATATCGTTCTGCCACCATCGTATTCGCCTGATTTGGCCCCGTGCGACTTTTGGCTATTCAGCAAACTCAAAAGACCAATGCGGGGACGCCGTTTTGACACGATTGCGTAGATAAAAACCGAATTGAAGAAGGTTTTGAAGATTATTCCGACTGTTTTGAATACTGGAAAAAGCGTTGGCAAAAGTGCGTTTCATCGAACGGCGATTGCTTTGAAGGGGATGTAATTGATTTGGAAGTATAAATGAAGAATTTACATTTTATAAACAAATTCATCTTACTTTTTGATCACAGTGTTATACTTAATTTTGAAATATCAGAATTTGATAAGTAATACGATGAAACTGTTATTTATTTATAGCTGTGACGTTATTCATGTCGAAGCGAAATATGTATAATAAATACATTGTGTGTATGAAAAAAAAGCAAAACTCATTATCGAATCGCATATCAACTTATATAGTAGTGAATAAATATTAAAAAAAAATGTTGACCGGTTAAATAATGGCGTACCGTTAAGTTGAAGAGATCAACACGCGCAAACCACCTGGATGCATCAATTCTATGGATCGTTAAATCCATTGAATATCACGTCAAATATATCCGTTTGATATATTTAAAGTCACGTATGGATATTACATAATATGCAGTGAAAACACAAAGGATACATGCGATAAAAATCGGCGATCGTATGAACTGAGGTATATAAGATACTAAATAATTTTAACTAATATTCTATAAAATAAATAAATTTAAAATAAATAAACTTTTCGAAATTCAGTATATATTATTTTTTATAAAATATTGTAAGTGATGAAGTAAAATATATGTGGCGTAAAATTGGGCATATTAAATTGATATAACCGTCTCCATTTTTTTTTCTTCAGATAGCAATGTGAACTATTTCTTATTTAGGAGTCCTCATTTTCTAATTTGAGATCCGACCACTGATAGATAATGAGATCTTTCACTTTGGGATATTTTTTGATAATTTTTTTTTTCAACAAACGCCTCAAATTATCCGCGATAAGATCGAACAATAAAATGGCTTTTCTCTTTCGTTTTTTATTCTATCGTCAACTTGGGTCAGTGTTGCCATACAAAAAAAAATTAAAATAATATAAAAATATAAATACAAAAAAAATAACATAAAAAAAGGTTAAAGTGCGTTCAACTCGGACAGAATATCAAATTAGATATAATTTAGACCCATTTATTTCACTCTTCTACGACGTAATATATATTGTACTATTTTTTCTATTTCGCTAAATCATTATGGAATGTATGTGTGTAACGGATACTGTTTCCGTTGATGTGAATACGAATAAAGGCGGAGCTATACTAGATAATGTTGAATATTTGATATATATAATCATTTTTTTATAAAAAAATAAATTAAAGTTTGATAAAAATAACAGTGAAAAAGTTGTATTGATATATAGAAAATTTTTGATCTTTTGAATATTGAGTTGTTAATTTTTTTTAATAATTTCTAAGAATTATTTCTTGAAAAATCTAGTTTTGAACTTGACTTTCAATAAATTTGAATGTCAATATAACTTTCACATTAAATTTTAATATCGGATTAATGAGAACAGTTAATTCAATGCTCAGAAAGATACGCGACAATTTGATAAGTAAATAAAATGTATTCTATTATCGAAAATTACAAGAAGATCATATCTTTCTAAATTATTATTTTTAATGAATTAACAATTATTTAAGATTTCAGAAATTCTGTTGTAGATCGTAACGATTATATTAGATGTAACATTATATCAATAGTTCGCTTCCGTTATTCGTATATTTACTTTACTATATGAAGTTCTAATATATATATATATATATATATATATATATATATATATATATATATATATATATATATATATGTATATATATATATATATATATATATATATATATATATATTATCAACAATAACCCTGGAACCTAACGGAACAAGTGTACTCGTTACCCGTAAACGTTTGTAAGTGATTTAAACCGGCTGACGATGGAACTCATGAGGATTCCATCACGAAATTTTTATACTGGCTACCATTTTTAAACAATCCTTGTTTTTATTTATATTTTATCAGAGTGATAATGCAGTTGAAAACTTGAATCGGAAGTGTCACTGCGTATATTTATTTCATAATTGCAAAAGCATATTTTACAATACTACATTTTAAAAATCGACGATTAAATCATAAATTACATATAGAAACATTAACATATTATAAATAAAACGATTAAAATTGATATTTTTTGAATTTAAAAATATTTTTTTTTAATACAAAATAGGATTATAAAAAAATATAATGACACACATAATTATAAAGTCGCAACTGTTACAAATCAATTTTCCATAACGAATACGAATCGAATTTTTTTAATTTTTTTTTTACAATTAACAATTCATCAAATTCCAATTAACGTCAAATAATTTGACAATAGTCCGAATCGTTCGTTTAATTTTTGTGTACGTCGTTTTTTTTTTGCGGCTGTCATCATTTTTATTAGGATAACTGATGTCGATGCGATTATTGAAAATTTTACGGTTTCGTCTTCAATTTGCCATTTTTAAATAGATTCTCATAAGTATTTAAATAACTGTAAATTTACACTTGAAAAATGTACACGAATCGTTAATTGCGATCAAATCGAATACAGTCAATACATGATTATTGGGCGGAATGCAATTTTGCAAATCGTTTTTGTAACATAATATATATATATATATATATATATATATATATATATATATATATAAACATAGTATGTTTGTAGTTAAAATGATTCCGGTTATTGTAATTGGTAATTTTGATGATCGTATAAGTGGATATTTTTTTTCTACAAATATTTATAAAAAAATAAAATGAAGAATGCAAGTGTTATAATTGTTTAATGTTTACAGATTATAATTATTTTTTATATGAAATTTTAATCGATTTTTCTAAAATATTTTTATAATTACGATGGTGTTAAAATGAAAAGATGTTATAGTTGATAAAGATTGAAAATATCTACGGATTAAATTAGGAAAATTGTTTTTAATTTTATTATTTCCTGTTCGATAAAATTAAAATTGATTTAGTTTATCAATTGTGCAATTACATTATTACTGAAAATTAATATTGTGAGCGATCTAAGAATTACAGTTATTATAAGTATTTCATGTCAACACCAACGAGTTTTACAATATAAACAAGTTATTAAACGGTTTATTTGATAAATATCAAAATTTCATTGAAAAACTTTCACGTTTTCAATATTATAAAAGATGATATTTATTTATTTTTCAAATTATCTACAAAAATAGAAATTTTTTACAGTTTAGTTTAAAACCGCTGAATCGAGAAATGGATATATATATATATATATATATATATATATATATATATATATATATAAATATATATATATAAATATATATATATATATATATATAAATATATATATATATATATATATATATATATATATATAAATATATATATATAAATATATATATATATATATATATATATAAATATATATATATATATATATATATATATATAAATATATATATATATATATATATATATATATATATATATATATATATATATATACCTAGTTTTAATAGGAACTAGTTACATCATAAGTGTATGAAGTAACTGTTTTGCAGTGACTCGTTACGGAAAACACACTTTGAACCACACACACACACACACACATAAATGGATTAATATTATTGTATTAAAGAAGTATTTCACATTTGAGTGAACGCAAAATTCGTAAATAAATTGCCTGGAAACCTCTAAAAATGATCGCATTTCCTTTGAAAACATCAAAAATAGAAGGAAATGTTCTGCGAAATCATTATTTGAATGGATTGTTTTATTTTTATTTTTTCAACTCATTCATATCTGTTTTTATAATTAGAAATAATTATATTGTAATATATTCTTTTAATATATAACATTTAAAAAGTTATCGATCGAATTATGATGAATAATTTTTTTTTGTTTATCATGTTAAAGTAAGAAATCGACGTGAATAATTATGTTCATAATTATCTAATATAACTTTAAATTAAGCGAACGGAGTTCAAACTACGTTTAATTAGTTAATTAGTAGAGAAGCGTTCAAGTGGTAATGAGAAATTTGAACTTATATAGCATTAATTACTAATTATAGTATCAAAATTGGCGTTTTTAAAAGTAATTTATCATTTAGATACGGATTTTACGGCTGTAAGATATGTAAATGATATCTTAAGATTAAAAAAAAATATTATATAATCGGACGTTTGAAATGTTTCTAAAATTAAATTTTATATTTGTCGTAAATGTTTATTTTACGATATTACCATATATCTAAATTTAGTTAATAATTAGCATATGTTTTGAGATAAATGTTTTAAAAACTATTTGAATTGAATAAAAACATATAGCATTTTAGTATAAATTTTATGATAATTTCATAAATATTTTTTTCGGTAATTATCTTTTGGAAAGTAATAAATATTAATCATTCTACAAAATAAATATCTTTACTTAGTATTAAGAATAGATAATATATAGATTGCAGTCGTTTCAAAATTTTACAATGTTAAAAAATATTAAAATTAAAATTATAATAATTTGTAAAGATTATAATAACGTTTACTCAATGATGAATGGTTTTTGACAAAAATTTTCATTAAAAAAAAAATTTTTTTCTTTTATTTTTGAACGCTTTTACAAAAATAAATAAATAAATAGCTTTCACACTTATAAGGGTGAAATTTTATGACCCTTATGAAATTTATATGAAATATATTTCTCATATAAAATATTACACATTTCTAAAAAGACAAAATTTGACTAGATTTTGTGACTAGGAATGATATGGAGATTTGTGTTGAAAATTTTCTTTCCTGAAAAATGTATATCATCATCATTGTTACCATATATATATATATATATATATATATATATATATATATGTGTGTGTGTGTGTGTGTGTGTGTATTTGTGTGTGTATGTATAATATATCATATAAAGTTGGTTTGTCGATACGAATGGTGAATTTCTCGTTGGTTATATATATATATATATATATATATATATATATATATATATATATATATAAATATATATATATAGGCATCCGGTCAGACGAGTCGAAGAGATGTTCATTGCGTGAGCGATACGATTGGCTTCTCTCGCAGGCTACTAACTCCGAAACGGTTCTTTGGTCTCGAATGCCTGACTGCTGGTTCTGCTGCTTTTAGGAAACGGCTCTGCAAAAGTCCACAGTGTGTATGTGTATATATATATATATATGTGAACGTGGATTTCTTCACGAATGCCATTCATCGTCGGAAACCGACGAGCTGACGATGCCAAGATAGTAGAGTGGACGGTTCATTCGTAAATAATGATTTTATTTTATAGTAATAGTAATAATATACGATTTTTGATTTATGAGTTTGAAATTGAATCGGACACATTTATTAAATTTCATAATAGAAACGAGTATAAACATGTTACTATTGATTTTTATCTATGCATGTGTTTTGATGTGTACAAAGTGACGTATAAACACGGTGGCCATTATTTTTGTATCAATAAACAGGACAAAAAGTTTATTAACACGAGATCGGATATTTCAAAACAATGGTCACATAATATGATCTACTCCATTGGTAAAACGGGCTGTGTTTTACGTTAAAGGTTCGTCTAAAGTTAAAGTACACGGAATTTTTTTTAAACAATTATTTGCGAAGTTAATTATTTAAAATTTATACTAAACTTTTACATTCAAAAATTAAATTTTATTGGAAAACAGTACAAATAAATAAAAATAATGGACATTTATGCCTAAAAAAAAGAACCGCTCTTAAAAAACAGCACTGTCCTGTCAAAAACTGTACGAATGGTCACCGTATTTCTACAAGTTATGAACATGTAGAAATAGTCAATGATTTTTGAACGATATGATAAAAAAGATAGTATTAATGATGATATCAATTGAATATTTATATTTGTTTTTATATGTCGAAAAATATATTAATGTTAATTAAAAACAATTAATTATTAATTATTAATTACATATATATATATATATATATATATATATATATATATATATATATATATATATATATATATAATAAAATTTCAAACATTATTTAATTACGTTATCAAATCTAATTATATAAAAAATCAACTATAATAAAATACTATATTTATTTTTGTCTTTAGAATATAAAAATAAGGAAATACTCGTAAATAACTTATATAAAATTAGATAAGGAAATGAGAAAATTGTAAGATTAAAAAAAGCGCAAAAATATTTATGATTGCGGTTTTATGAAAAGAAAATCGATAAAAATGGAATGTCATTTTTGCTAAATAATAAATAATAGTAAAACAATCACTTTATCAGATTATAAATTTGCCGATAAAAAATGTGCGTAAAGTTTAAAATGATATTAACAATCAATAATGCCAATTTGTTTTTTGGAAGATAAATGACCGATAATATTAATTGATAAAAAATTTAAAAATGATAAGATAGAATTTTCGTATGTAATTATTTTTTTTTGCATAATATCGATTATGTGTTTATTTTTCACGTGGGGAAAAATTGAAAAAACGTTGAACTGTTTTTATTTTCGATAAATTTAAAGAAAATAAAAACTATTCGTTTGGACGAGTAAAGAAATGAAAATAAAACAATAATGTGTTAAATATATGCATGCTTATATATGTGGTGTCGAAGTGAATTTTCCCGAATTTTCACGAAACTTTCACGAAGCAAAAACAAGTATTAAAAAAAATACACTAACGTGTGACCTTAGTTTCGTGAAAGTGAATACGATTTATTGTGTTTTTTTTTTTGCTTCCAACATGGAAAAGAGGCGAATTGAAATTTATTGAAAAAAATATATAAAATAAAATAAAGCGATTGTTTTAATATTATTATAGTAAAACCGTCTTTCTCAATTGCCAAATTATAATTATCAAAAATTTGAAAAATCAAGAAGTAAAAAAAATGTCCATATATCAAGACAATAATATTATAACGTTGTTTTATATAAATATAGGTCATTTTTACCGAGTTCAGGGATGAATATTTTTTGAAGATTGAGAAACACGGCTCATAAGATGATGTTTAAATCCAGCCAACAAGTCGTACAATTTAATTCAAATTATTTCTAATAGCTACTACAAAATGTCTATCTAAAAATCTTTTTATTCGCTCAAGTGAACTACGTAAAAAAAAAAACTACGTATTTTCAGTTAAAAATAACATATATCACAAAATCGTGGCATAATTTTGTAATTAACTTAATATGTAACTGTACTTTTAGCCGATAAACGTTTATTTAGGAATTTAAGAAAATATTATCAGAGGTGTTGATGGTTAATTATTTATCGGTGTTGAAAGTTTTAATTAGTTCTATTGTAACCACAATGTTGTTATTTATAATGAGTTTCATATTTAAAAGCTTAGAATTTAACTTATTTCTAAATAAAAATATGTACTATATATAAAAATGAAGAAATGTTTATTGTTTTTTTTTATATTGCATACAATTTCGTCACAGATTTTAATTGTTATTCTGTGGATTATCGTTGGTTTTTTTCTAAAGAAATTTTAAAATATTTTCTACGATATCGTCCGATTGGTAATTAGATTCGTCTACATGTTTTTTTTTTGTATGCAATTTTATTCAGGTAATGCGTATGAGCTTGTTATTTTAACTGAATAGTTTTGTTTGTTAATCGGCCAATTTACTAATTGATCAATTAATTTTTTTTCATCTATCGTTATATATTTTTGTTATTGATATATATATTCAATTAATTGGACTGCAATGAAAAAAATGAAATTGTTAATGTTTACATAATTTTTTTAATATATTATAATTATTATAATAAAATAATATAAAAATTTGTAAGATCTAAAGCGTATGTTTTTCGTATTTTTACTATTACAGAATGATAGAAAAAGAAAACTAAATATGTTCCGCAATATCCGTTAATAAAATTTGATTAATATACATTTTCATAATATATTGTGTATGCAGGTTATTACGGTCAATTTTAACTGTATTGCTCGGTATGTTAATTTATATTCCGCTGAAAAAAAAAACTGAAAACAGTTAAGAATTTGTAACGACAATACAAGCGTCTATTACCATGATGTCTCTCATCTTCAATATTTTCAAAATGGACGTTCTTTTTTATAATTTATCTCGCTTATTTTCTTTCGCTCGAAAGATAATTTAAATCATAATGGAAAATAGATGCCGTATTTTTTACATATTCTCTAAAATATATTAATATATTTTTTTTTTTTTGGAAAGGCGAAGAAAAAGATATGCGAAATATCGTCATCCATTTTTCTCGAACGGTTCGCGCACGTAATGACTTCATTGTTTTTTTTTGTTGTACTATTATTTTCAGCTTTAAACGTTAACATGAAAAATTTTGAAATCGTTTCGATTCAATTTTGAAATAATCGCATTGTGTAATCGAACGAATATAATCGGAAAATTCATCGCAACGAGCGATTAAATGCACTAGCATAATATAAATCGATTTAAAACGATGGAAACACTTTCATCTATTCGATGTGAAACAGTTTTTAATAATGTAGCAAATTATACGTTTATAAATATATTTATCCATATAAAATTAACCCCTTAGTCTGCCAAATATTATTTGCTAATAGCAGAATATTTTTTTAAAAACATAATACCATATATGATGTTCATAATGGAATAACTATTATATATATATAAAAGTTTTTCAAACGATACTGCACTTTGTAATCTGAATTATTGCGTGTTGATTATATTGCATCAACGATATTATTATATTATAATCATTAACGTTAATGAGTCTTCGTGTATTAAAAAATATGACACAGTCGAAGAAAACGTAATAATATATATATATATATATATATATATATATATATAATCATTTTTAAATCGTTACGAAGTTACACGCCATAATGGAATAAAACGCGATTAAACATCAAATATTAATTGTCCAATTAAACGACGGTGAAAATGAAAGAGACAAAAAAAAAACAGAAGTGCATTAATATTTTTGAAAATTTTATTAATATTGATCTTAAATGTGTGTGTGTGTGTGTGTGTGTGTATTTTTCGACGAAATGTAGGCGAATTGAATTATTCCACATATGCAAACAAATAATTGAGGTCGATTTGCACGATTCAGATCATAAATTCGGCACGAAATATTATTTTAATATAATAAAGTAATACGTTATTATCTCATTTAATACGTTTTATAAAAAAAAACGATAATTAAAATTTTCTAATATATGGAAAGCTAAATGATGTTTTATCTGGGCTCAAAAAATATATATAATAATTATAATTTATTAAATTAAAATATAAAATTTTTATTAAAAATAATATTATTTTCTTAAAATATCAATTCATTCCATATAATAGTAAAATTTTTAATGAATTGCATAAGTTTTATTTTTAATTGTATTATTTTATTTCAAAACTATACATTAAAAATAATTATTTCTTTTATAATGACTACTATATAATATAATTAAAAATTCATTTATTATATAATGGATAATAATTTTGGTGTCAAGGTATATAGGTTTGATTAAAACTATTATAGATTAAAAAAACTGTTTATGACCTAAATTTTTCCTTGAAGAATTATCGACTCTAAATGTTTTTGTAATATTTCAGTTAAATATTATACAATATATAACGCAATCGTTATTAAGGTTTATTTAAAAATAAATCGTAATAAAATGTTTGTAATTGAAACTATTAAAAATATTGTCATTTCAAATTTATTGTATTTCTTCTAAGAATATATATTTTATTATAATTTTAAAAATAAAGTTGTTAGCATAATGGTTTATTAGCATGAAAATAATTCAATATACATATATGTATAAACATAATACAAAGTGGTAAACTTGAACATCACGATTTCTGAACGGTTAAAAAAACACACACACATATATATATATATTTTTATATATATATATATATATATATATATATATATATATATATATATATATATATAAACGAAACGAAATAATTTTAAAACGATGACTTCACGATTTCTGATATTATTTTTTTTTAACCTGAAAATTGCATTTATTTCGAATTGACGTAATCGAATGGCATTCTGCAAACCTTGAAATAGACGAAAGTAGATTTTTTTCACTAATGATCATCCCACACGATATATATGAATATTTATAATGTGAATTGTAATAATTTCAGAACACCACCCACTTTCCATTATGAATGCAAACTATTACTGCATACTATTATAGAATAAGTAGAAGAAAATTATTAATATAAGTAGGTGATATATGTGTGCTATCGAATTACGCAATAATTGTTATAAGTATATCATTATTCGTATATGAAAAGAGGTCAATGAATAATGTAATAATAAAGTATGCTCCATTTTATTATTAATGTATTGTATTTATGACGTGTTTAAATATTTTTATTGTGTTATAAAAAATATATTCGTTTAAAATTGTCATCATATATCTAAGTTAATTAGAAGTGTTAATATTAAAATTAATAAATTAAATTTATGATGTACTATATATTAATTGATTTTAAATTAGAAAGTGATTTTTGTTATCATTCAATTGCGATAATGGAAATTTATATTATGCAATATAAAAATAGGAATATAAATATATATATAATGCATACGATCGTTTTTATTATTATTTATTTAGAGTGTAAATAATAAACACTTTAATATTTAAATTTAAGTTGATTAAAAACTTAAATCGTAAATATTGAAATATTATACATATAAATGTAATATAATGCGTTATGTAATATCATGTATATTTTGATTTTTATAACATTTGTGTCAAAAATATAAATGCTAACGAGAGTGGCATTTTCGCATATAAGTATTTCTTTTTTTAAATAAAGTATATATTTTAATATTAATTAATTTTCAATTTTTTTTATTTTAATTGTTTTATTACAATTTGAAAAAAAATATGACAGTTGCCAGAATAAAAATTATCTTCCTACGTATGTTGTAAAATATTAGGATTTGGAGATTTCTTATAACATAATATAAATATTATAATTTATCATATAAAAATATCTTAATTTATGATTATTCAATATTGCAATATTATAATATTTCGTTTGCGAAAATATTTTATACGTAATTCGGTAAATGTCAATGCACATACATAAATAAATAATAAAAAGTCGTTTCAAATTCGCGTTCGACATAAAAAAAAATGATTTCATAAAAATCATTGTAAAATTGCCTTATAAAATTTCGTCTCAACGTTTCACGATATAATTTAATATATTTTGTTTATGGTTAATTCGTAATTACATCGAATAATAATAGTTTGTAATACTTGTTTGTGTTTACGTTTGAAAAATGCGGACATATTGCGAAACAAGTGCACTTCCTGACATACCAACTGCTTTTTTAATTAATTATATATATATATATATATATATATATATATATATATATGTATATAGAGAGAGAGAGAGATAGAGTTATTTGCATAAATTAGGTCGTTTTAAATCATTTGTTATTTACTACGATTGAATTTATAATAATTTGACGTATAAAGATTTATTATGGGAATATTCAGTAAAATTATTTTCTAATAACAATATACTGTAGTATATTTTTTTATATAATAAGTTACGTTGTATTAAACTATTTTTGTTTTTATTTATTATATCATATTTTATAGTAATAAAGTTTCGCTTTTTATTTGTTGAAAATGAACAATTTAATGCTATGTTCAAAAAGCAAGGTGAAGTTGTTTATAAAATCTAAATTCTTTATTTATTCTTCCAAATCAATTTTATCTTTTATAAAGTAATCCCCGTTCGATAAGAAGCACTATTGCCAAAGCAAAATCGTGTCTTAACGGTGTCCCCGCATTGACCTTTTGAGTTTGATGAATAGCCAAAAGTCGCACGGAGCCAAATCAGGCGAATACAGTGGTAGCGGAACGATATGAGTCGAGTTTTTGTCAAAAAAGTCGTGAAGAACCAATGCAGTATGACATGTTGCATTATCGTGATGAAGGAATCAAAAGTTGTAAAAACACGTGTATCTCGAGGATAATCAAACCTTTTAACAAACAAACACTTGGCAAATGTTATAGACAGTTCTACCAACCTAGGGGAAAAAAATGTAATTGAACTGCTGACAATTTCACATTACTTTTTGATCACAGTAGTATATAATTGAACATTTAATTAAAAATATAACATGTATCGATAAAAGTAAATATTTTCGCAGACGCGTAATTTAGATTTAAATATACAATTTATCATTTTATTTTATTTACAAAGTATTAAAAATTATATATAATGTAATAATATGATATTTTTTTCGAATATGTTTAATTATAATTGTGAGGAAGAAAAATATTCAAGCGTCATGATTTTTCATCGCATCTGAACTAATTAAAAACGACTTACGGTATGATAAAAATATTATAATATGAATGAAAATCGAGTAATTAAGATAATGACGACGTTCGATTACCATTTATGATTATGGTTGTAAAATAGCAGGGGCGACTCGGCGCGTTGGCAAATCATTGACCAAGATCATCAACGAGGTCATTCCGGCCGGGTAAACGTCCGTTTAACCAACCGAGCGTCTTTTTTTCCTACTCTACACAAAAATAAATAAATAAATAAAATAAAATAAAACAAGTCGTCTCGAATGCGTAATGTGTGATTATAATGGAAAGTCGATTTTTATTTTTTTTCCAGTTCGAAAGTGTTCGAAACGATTAAAATGCTATTGAACAGAACTGCAAGCTAAAAGAGGAACATTCGCCGCGAATAGATATCGAAGAAGTCGCCCTTTATTATTGTCGAATTCGCGATCGGTCATCGTAATATGAAAACGAGGATCCGCTGGAAAGCTTTCGCGATAATGATCTTCAAGATCGGCAAAGACGACGGTCGATCATCACTTTCACCAAAAAATTTTCTAAGATTTTAATCTATTTTGCCGCCGGGTGAATTATAATAAAAACTGGTCATATTTTATGCGCTGTTAGGTCACTTGCTTTCTTCCATTATAATAAGGAATGTTTATTTATTTTACTTTCACATACACATTTACATGCAAACTTTTATTTCAACATTATTTTTTTTTTAAATTTAACGAATTTAGGTTATAAATATTGAAAAATATTAATTCATAAGGTAAGACATATGAATTTAATATTGATATTAAAATATAGCTGTTATAATAAATTAAATAATCAATATTAAAAATAATTAAAATACAATTTTTTGAATTAATTTAATATCTATGTCACCGCATTTTCAGTAAAAATACATTGAATGCTTTTTAAAATTGTACATTCAAATATTATCATTATTAATAATATTTTTTTATCTAAATATTAAATACTGGTATATAATTTATGACAGTTGTTAATATAATAAAATATAATCATAATTTTACCGTAATTTTCATTGATTAAAATATGAATAATAATTTTATGACAGAATGAGAACATTAAAAATTCACACAAAAAAATGAAAACTATATAATATGTAATAAATAATTCATTTCTAATTTGATATATTGAAATATATATGAGGTGAGGGTGTATATATTTTTTGTTAATTAAAATCTTAAACTCGAGAACGCGAGAAATAACGCGAAGAAAGTCTCAAAAAGAATTTTATTATGATGAAAATTGTGCCGATTTGCTTGAATATATCTCATAATCATAATAATGTGGTTTCGCATTCATGCATGATTTTAATAAAATAAATAAATCTTCAATATATAATACATAAGCCGTAATATATATTAAAGAAAAAGAACCTTTTCTCTTGGTGCAGATTTTTTTTAATTATATCAATTTATATGACGTAGTATTTGTGTATTGATAATTTTGGATAAAATGTGACACAGAATATATTTAATTTTTTTATTGAATGTCAATGTCTTGAACTATTTATATATAGTGTAACACAAGCGAATACGATAGAATATATCAATTTCTAAACTTTAAGGTTTCACCAACTTATTTTTATGCTAGTGTAAGCATTGTTTTCTACGCAAATGCGAAATTGAATACTAATTCTATTACTTTAAAATTCAACAAATATATTATATGCTATATAACGAGTAAATACTGTAACTAAATATCTTTCATATTAAAAAAATATGTTTCTAAATCACGTGACAAAAACGTTAATATCGAATGATATTGCTTTGAAATATTTAAAATATTCGATAATATATTATATTTTAGATTCTTTCTAATTTTTATCTACTTGTATATTGTAAATGGTCTAAAATAAAATAAAAATACCGTGTGAATCATTAATTTTGAAAGTGACCTCAAGTGCAACGAACGAATCGCTTGTTAATTTTTTTTAACATATGAAAAATTAACGTATAACTTCAATTTTTAACAATTCGCAAGATGGCGTCCGTTATTATTGACATGTTCTACTATAATTTCACATACACATAAAAAATAAAAATAAACAAACAAAACTAGAAATCTCATCGTAGATGTAAAATATGCAGCAGAAATCTTGTGACACTTTGAGAATGTCTCTATTTTTTTAAATCACTATTGAAATTTAAAATATATTATTGAAAATATATGTATAGAATTAACACAGCCTTAAAAAATATTAAAAGTTTTAAAATATTTTTTTTGAAACGAATTAAATAAAATTAAAAATGATGTATAGTCAAAATATGATTAATCTATAACTCTAAGATAGTTAGATAAAATTGTGATGTAAATATTTCTCCATTATTAAGACTGTTAAATATAATTATAATAATCATTTAATATTAGGATTAAAAGTATTATTCATCATCAATTTGGAATACGACATTGAATATAACTGGTTAAAACTAAATTTCAAGGAAATGATATTATCAATGAATATTAGAAGTGTGATAAATAACTAAAGAATTAATATAATAATTCCAAATAAATATATATATAAAATAATAAACGCATAGTCACATTATTTTGAGTTAAGTAATCTTTTTTCGTACGTAAATTGACATTGAACTACAAACATTGAAGTTAGACATGCCTAAAAGAATTAAACAGTTCAATAACCTTTTTGACTTGAACGCTGCAGGTTGTTATCACTGAATTTAATAGATGTAAAGACGTATATATATATATATATATATATATATATATATATATATATATATATATATATATATATATATAATTTATATAACACAAATGTAATCTAAATAGTAATAAATCATTTATTAAAAATTTAAAATTACGTATCGATTTGTTATGGAAGATTTTTATAATAAATATTCTCTCTCACATTGAGATCAATTTTTTTGTGTTTAAAATATCTAATAGTAAATTTAATACACACACACACACACACATGCGCACGCATGCACATACACACCACTTTCGCACTGCGTTGAACGGTACACGTGTACTTTGAGACCGGCTTAAACCGCAATTATGTACCGTGCAAAAAAAAAATACTTGAAACGAAACTTTTATCTAAAAGATGGTTCATATTCGTGATGCACATACACACACACAAACACATATAGGACCATATATATAAATTATATATATAAATTATTATAACACATTAAACGCTTGTAGAGAAAGGGGCGGCGGCCGCCGGTTTACGGTATACGCGATTAACCGTATTATAATATATGCGATATTATCGACACGCATTCCGAATTAAACGATAATAAAAATATTATTATAATTATATATATATATATATAAAATTGGGAGTTTAAAGGATAAAATATGCACAAACACTCGCGTTGATGTATGAGAATTTGATGGTTTCGGTGATGTAAACGAGCGGATAAACGCGAAACCCGATCACAATTATTACTTACAATGCTCCCATAGGACGATCGGACGTTTAGTTGTTACCGCCTATATTCCTCGGCAAACGTGTGTCACTGCACTGGTTTTTTTTTTAATTTTATTTTGTAATTTTAAATATAACGTGGTAACGCGCACTTCGAGACGGCCGGTTACCGCGGCGAACCGTCCGCGTGTCGTCGACGATTAGCGCCGCTTTGCCGATTGCGGTTACAAAACACAGGTAACACAGCGCCAATTGTCCGTTGGTTATTTTTAAAATATCCGCTCGCGTACCTGAAACAGCGACATCTGTGCGTCGTCTGTATATTCACTACGTGTACGAAGAAACGCTTGCGATTTACTTTGATATTCAACGCGTGTCGCTAATAACAATATTAAAATTGATTTATATTTACAAAAATATCATACAATAATTAAAAGAAATCAAATTATTTTATTTTAAAAAATATAATTTTTATCCTTGATGATATTATATTGAAATATCGATAATAAATAAATAATGTACTAACGATAATTTTAGATTAAATATATATATTTTTTGAAATGAATAGTTAATTGAAAAACAAAATAATATTGAATTTAAATCCAATGCATTTTTTTAAATTTAAAGTAATCAAAGCCAAATGTATGACTAAATTTAGTTCATTCAAATGCATATTTAAAATGCATAATGGAAAATCGAAATTAGATGAAATTAAATAAAGAAAAATGAATTTTGAAAAAAATAATTATAAATTTGTAATATTAAGTAAATTTTTAATTTATTTAGCATAATTTAAAAATTTGTTAAATATCAAAAATATAATTTTTCATATTTATTTTAACAAAAAAAAATATATAATATTTTTTCTCAAATGCATAATTTTTGTATTTTTTGATACAAACTACAATGCCTGAATATAATTTAAATTTAAAAATATTACAATTCATTTATGGATTCAATAATAGATGTCTCTATTTAACGACGAACGATTTTTATCATATAATACAATTGTACAAAAATGAAAAAAAAAAAGTGTAATATTTATAATAATAATATTTCCGCATCAGAATATTTATATTATTTAACGTTAGATAAATTATGTTTCAACGCGAATCGAATACAAATTATTTACAGCGACGTAGCAATCAATTAACGTTTTTACGAGGAATCCGCAATGGAACACATATAATTAATTGCGTGCCATTAATTCATAAATTTAATTCGGAATTTGCAGAATTTGGGTTTTTCTAAGCATATCGACAAATAAACTATAAAACTATGCCGGCTCGGCGACGACTAGTTTTTTTTTCATTCGCCTCGCTTTGTTTTCACTAAAATAATTCGTTAATAGTAAAGAATTAGTAATTTGACACCGACGGTAGGGAGATTCCGTTTTTTGTTTTGATTTATTCAAAATATTGAAAAATTATTCGCATTTCATCTAGGAAAAATATTCTAAATTCCTAGAAGCAAATTTTTTTTTGATTAAAAATAAAAACCTGTCGACTGCACATAAACATCCTATACAGTATGAATCGAAATTATTAGCCAAATATATAGGTGAAAAAATATTATACTGTAAAGTATAAATTTTAAATATTTATATTTTCCTTCAAAAATAATTTGATTTATATTTAAATTTTTAAAACATTTATTTTATATTTTAATATACAATGATATAAAATTTTTAGGAAAAAATATACTAAATTTGAGATAGATGTATTCATAAAAATAATTCATAAAAGTATGTTCAATAGCATACTTTTACAGTCATGCAGAGTAAGTTAGGATTAAATTCTTAGTAATGAGAAGAAATTTCATCTTCATCGGCATTGTAATAAAATTCCTGAATCGATTTTAATTTTTATTTGTACTATATTCATTGAGAAGTGTTAATACATCTGATATTTGATTGTATGAAAGAGAATTACGATTCTTTTAAAATATAGTCATATTTATATTTTAAAATATAGTCATATAAATATTTTTCGGTATCGAAAATAATAATTGTGCTGATAATTGACCACCTACGAATAATTCAATACAGATTTAAAGACAACGACAATATTTTTATTTTTATTTTTAAATACTAGCACGGATTAAATTAAACTTGTGCAATTTGTTATTTGGTATTTTGATATTAAAAATCACGATTCACAACAAAATCGCAATTATCCTTTGAGGAATTATTGCCGACCGTCAAACTGACGGCCTTGTCAATTAAGCTTCATAAATGTAATGCGATATTTCCAGGAAACCGATTAAACCGCGATGTGAGAAATATATATATATATATATATATATATATATATATATATATATATATATATATATATATATATATTCTGGATGACAAGACTAGAATGTGTACACAATTTAATTGTTTAATTGCACCGGCGGGCATAAATTATCGTCTGATTATGTATAGTGTAATATATTTAATAAGTCAGATTAATATCACATATGTGCGCATAATGTTGACTCTTTTAATGTATTATACAGTGTCTCTTAAAATATAATAAATTTGTCATATATTAGTTTTTCCAATAAAAATAACTATTAGTACTTTTTTGTACCCTATTTTAATCAAGAAATTTCAAAATATATAATTCGTTTTTATTTTAGTATCATAGAAAATTTACCAAAATGCTACAATTAATAATTAAATTAAGAAAATAATTAAATTTAGAGATACTTAAAGTATTTATAGATTCACATATAAAAATATTAATATATTAAAGTTTGATATGAGGTATGCAATAAATAGATTGATTGATATAGCATTCAAATGACAAAGATAATAAAATATATTACAACTGTGTTTCTATTTTAAAATAAGAAATATGATGTTTTAAAAATTACAATTATAATATAGTTTATGTGGTAAATAGTTTACACTTGTTACGTCAATATGTCAATTTTGAAACGCGGTTTGTGATTCATTATTTGTGAATGTCGATTCTTTAATTCATAGATCGATGTATTAATCAGGTGAATAATCGGAAAAGATTCATTCGTATGATTTTATTCTGCGTATTTTCATGGAAATCCCCGAATACAAAGTTACAACTAAAATAATCATTTTTTTAATGTTTCTTTTTGAATTAATTTAATAAAATTTTTCAAAAGTAATCGTGAAATGTGAATATCGAATATTATCCATTTTAACGTATTACTAATTGAGTTACAATGTGCATTATTATTTTTTAAATTTTATTTGTAGCAATCGTAAAAAGATTGAGAACCGTCTTAATATGAATAGAATAAAAATAATAATTTATAGTATGATTTACATAGTTTAGCGGAACTAACGTCAATGGTTTTTATCATCAAACATATTATTATATAACACTACAAATTGATTGAACACGTTTACATGCGGATACTGTTAACCTTATCGAGGTATAACAAATATTTACGGCTGTCATACGAGTGTTTAATACATATTTTTTTATTATTATTATCGTAGTCATAATCGTCGTCGTCGTTCTTCAAAATTCAACAAATATTATGCAAATAAACATTAAAATTCGTGAGTTTTCAGGACTCGAGATAAATGTGAGAGATTATTTTGTATGGAAGAAGGATGTTAGTCTATTTTTTTTTTGTTCTCAGAGAGATGCAAATAAATTAAAATATTTTACGTACAGATTATTATGAATGTTTTCTATCGATAATGCCGCGTTGAGACGATTGGAATATTTAATGGATGTAACATATTTAATAATAAGACGGTTCTCAAAAATATTTAACGAAATAGTTTGATGTTGTGATATAGAAAAAAAATGCAAGTTGTATAAATTATTTTTGAAAATTTTTATTTTATCGTGGTTTATTAACGTCTTTTCTGAAAATTAATGAACTCATGATATATATTTGTTTTAGAAAAAAAAAACTGATAACGTGATAATTCAAGTTATAAAAATTATTTTAAGTTACACTTGAGAACCACCGAAACAAATATCGTTTTTCCGATTCGCAGCGTTAAAAATATTTATTCCTGTTTTCACCCGGATTCGAAATTCTTATATAACAAAACGAACGATGTTAATTAGTACTTAAAAGTTTTTTGTAGATATACGAAAAGAAAAATAAACAAAGCCTTCAATTTTTGGACATACTCGTTTATGGGAAGAAAATAGAAAAAAAAACTAACCAAGGCTCATAGAAAATATTTTTTTATTTTGATTTTTTTGTACTGTTACAAATTTTCAAAGATACTTAAAAATACACTTTAATAATAATAATGATACGTGAGTATTTTAGAACTCGGTGTTTTAAAATTGGTAAGTTTTGCTTGTATTACAATTTTTATTGATCTTTAAATTAAGAAAATAATCTTGTAAAAATAAAAATAGCACGAGAAATTGAATAAACACTCATCATTTTTTTCTGACTGCAATTAATGAAATGAAAAAAAAATGATAAGGCGAAAGATGTATAATATTTGTAGAAAATATATACAATAAAATTCGATTCGAAAAAAATTATTTCAAAATAGTATCTTTTTTTCCACGGGTTGAACGTTTCTAACATTTATTTTTATTTTACATGCAAATATATATTATATAATTAGTAACAATGCAGATATCGATATACACGTATACAAATTTTAATATAATTTAGTAAGTATTTGATTTTTAGATATCTAATTAATTAATTGAAAAAAAAAATAGGAATATATAAATATTTATTTCATTAAATTAGTTAAAGAAAATCAAAGTTTTTTAAATATGTGCCAATAATTATGAAAATTAATTAGTTCGCAATTGACTTAATTAAAAATATTTTTTATATTATATAAAAAAATAATTTTGAAATATATTATTATTGATTAATGAAAATTTATTATGATTTTGTGGAAAATTTATACAATATTGTTTTAAAAGCTCAAATCGATTTTTATTTTCAAAATAAATTCAATGACATATAAATAACTTAAGTAATATTAAACATAATAATTTTTTTTGAAATAATTCACTAATATTTATGAATGTTTGTAAGGTCATGATATATTTTCTATTACTTTTGTATTATTTGTTACCTTTTTAGTTTGTTTTATATTATTATATAATTAATTGAATTGGATGAATTAATGAAAATATACAATAAAACATATTGATTACACATAACTATTTTTAATTTTTCAAAAAAATACTAAACATGCTGATTAATAATTTATATTCTGTTTTACTACAACAATTCACGTTTTTTTATAACAATATGTAGAACTGTAAGCATTAGTACTAATAGTCGTACGTTAACATTGTTACATCATATCAATAATTTTGATATTACATCACAGATCGCACAGATGATTAGAATAATATTGAAAATCAGAACAAAAATTTACAACGATTTATTTGTAATTATTTAAAATATTATACATAAAACTTAAAAAAAAAACATTATTTTAAACGGACTAAAATTGAATACACGACAAAGTATAAGCCTAAGGGTGTTTATCTTGTATGTTATTATTGTTTAACTGGAATCGATAATTGTTATTGCTTTATTGCGGTTAAACGAGAGTTCACCGGTTAAATTGCACGGTTAAAAACTGAACGCTATGTCACGACACAACCCAGATAGATCGCTGTTCACATTTTTAACAGTCGGCTTTGCTCACAATCGATTCGAATAATAATAAAAACAACATTATATAGTAATGGTGTAAGATGTAAAATGAAATGTATATATATATATATATATATATATATATATATATATATAAATAAATAAAAAATGTGGCACACGTACCGGGGATCCGGTTCGGTTACATTTAACCGCATTTTAGATATTTTGTACGGCACGTTCGGCTTATTATGAAAATATCACGATTTTTCTACTCATAGAAGAGGCCGTGAATAAAAAATTGTTTTATTTTTGGCAAATTTGACGTGCAGACAAAGTTGAGAATAGTTGCTCAATAAATTGTGTATCATTGATTAGGCAAAAGTGAAAGCACTGATAATATTGATCTAAATGTCAAAATATTATATACAATATATAACACATTAATATATGAAAAAAATAATTAAAAATTAATTGATATATGAAAAAAAAATTCAGATAAAAATATTTTGTGACTTTTTTTTATAGTAATGGTAGTTATTAAATTTGAAAAAAAAATTTGGTGAGTTTTAATAAATACGAAATAATGAAAAAAAGAGTACAATATCCGTACTTAAAAGGTTGTTCACACGATTTTACGTATCAAATTGATACTTTGTGTCCTATTATATTTTTATTCGACTTTATGAATCATAAGTCGTTTCGCTTTTCGTTGAATCACCGCTTGGTAATTAGTTTTGCGCTGTTTAGTTTGTTTTTGTTTTGCTTATGTCGAATGATAACAATAATAATAAAATAACGATCACAGTAAGAAATTTTGGTTTTTATCTATAAAAAATATGAAAAATGATTAATTATTTAATATTTCTTAAATAAGTAATAGTTAGTTCAAGAGTGTTTTTTTTATGGAAATATTTTATAAAATATTCTAATGGTACTAGTTAATATTCGCGAACCTCAGATTGACAAGCACAGTTTCAAACCGAATGACAGATGTAAAAATAAGCAAATAAATCAAATAGAAAAATGTCGACATTTCCCGGAATAAACGTTACGCACAGATGATAGATAAGTTTATAGTGTGATGATTTAAAATGCACTTAAATTTGACGACAATAAAGCGATAATTTAAAATTTTACGACATATCTTTTTAAGAAACGTCGTTAAACGTTTGTCGATTTAGATATTTCGTCATACGCATTTATAGAATGTATTGTCGGAGATCAGATGATGATATCTTAATATTTTGTTTAGAATAATTTACGTTTAATATATGAAGAATTAATGATTCATAATGTTCATCGTCAAAAATTATAAACTGTGATCAAAAAGTAAGGTGAAATTGACATTTAAAACTCCCGGACATTAGAAGGGCAAGTAAACTGTAATTTTTTTCCTAGGTTGGTAGGACTGTCTATCACATTTATCAAGCGTCTGTTTGTCAAAAAGTTTAATTATCTTCGAGTTACACGCGTTTTTACAACTCTCGGTTCCTTCATCACGATAATGCACCATGTTAGACTGAATTGGTTTTTTGCGACTTTTTTGCCAAAAACTCGACTCATATCTTTCCACATCCACCATATTCGCCAGATTTGGTTCTGTGCGACTTTTGGCTATTCAGCAAACTCAAAAGACCAAAGGTCACGATTGAGGAGATAAAAACCGAATCGTAAAAGGTTTATATTCTGATTGTTTCAAGGATTGGAAAAAGCGTTGGCAAAAGTGCGTTTTATCGGACGGGGATTACTTTGAAGGTAATGAAATTATAAATAAAGAATTTACATTTTATAAACAAATTCACTTTACTTTTATCACAGTATGTATATTTATATTAAATTAAAATTATAATATTATAATTATTATTAATATATTGATTAGGAAATGATAGCAAAGGCATGATTTTGTTAAAACGTTTTACAAATATCAATTTGTATAGAATAACACAAAAGAATGAAATTTATTTTAGAATATAATTTAAGATATTACGCAATGCCGAATTAATATCCGATACTACAAAAAATATCGTTAAAATCGTTTTTATCGTATAAAAATACTTTGGTAAAGTCAAATATTTGACACGTGACGAAATCGTAAATTTTCATTTCTCATTAAGATATTAAAAGTCTCTCTAACGTTTTATTTTATCGCTTCTGTAACGCTTTGCATTTTTTTAGATTTCATTGGAAATCAATTTGAAATATAAAACAGGCTATCATTATTATTATTTTTTTACTATTTTTACCATATTCTTAAAATTTTGATGATTTATGAACGAGGCGGATATGTATTTGAATGTTGGACAACGATACATCACATTTAATATTCATATACAGAATGAATCAATAATATAATAAAAATATTTATTTTTATTATATTATTGAATTATTATTTTATTATATTATTTTTAAAATATTTGGAAGCGAATAAAATAATACTATTTATACTAAAATAATCTATTATTTTATAAATATTTTTTTTTACAAAATTAACGTTTGCGAGTAAAACATCTTAGAATAAATTTCTCTTGTAGTCCTTGACATAAATATTCAAAATAATTAATGTCTCTTATCTCAAATATTTTAATTAAAACTATCGATCTTTTTCACGCGTTTCGCATTTTATTAATTTAGATTTTTTATAGTAGAATAGAAATTTTATTGAAAATGAAAGACAATTATTCGTATTAAAGTCTAAATAATATTTTTTTTAAATATATGTATATTTTTGACATATAAAAAAATATTTTTTTTGGTTCATTTTAAAAAAATATATAAATTTTCAATTTGAAAAAAAATATATTTGGTTGTTATGTTTATAAATAAAGTAATAAATTAATCTATACATTTTTAATATATCACATATGTATTATAGTACAGTAATCAATCTTGCTTGCTTTCGTCGAGTGTTAAAAATTAAAAATTTGCATTTAATTTAATATATCCGGGTAAAGATGGACCTCGAGGTCAATCAGTACAGTACTCGAATGACGTACGCAAATTTTAATTAGTGTAAAAAAAAGCGGAACGTTTCTTTTTTTTTCAAAGGAATAATCGCCTTTCGCAAAATTTCCAACTCGTGATGTAGAATGATTGAGAATAAACTGCTAATCAATATCTGCTAATTATTTTTTCCTAATAGAGTACTCGATTAATGATATATATATATATATATATATATATATATATATATATATTGAATATGAAAAGTTGTTTTTTTTTTCACAAAAAAAGTACATCCGTGCATTTGATTTGATTATACTTACAAAAGTGATTAATATTTTATTGATTATAATGAAAATATATGAATATAGTTGTAAAAATTAAAATTAAATTTATTGTTATTTAAATTTGTTAAAAAAATATTATTTCACTTTCTGATATATCTATCTATAAAACTTTAAATTTGTAATACAATATGTCGAATTAAGTTTACAAGTCAAGTAATAAAATAACATTGATTTTTAAAATTCATATTTGTCAATGTATGTCGTATTTATTTTTATGATGAAAAATCATCATCGAGAGACTTGGAAAACGGGCCAAGGCCTGTTTCCAAGTTTATATATATATATATATATATATATATATATATATATATATATATATATATATATAAATGATTGTGTTTTTCTATCAGGTATGATTAAAAAATTATACTGAATTAAAAAAAAACTTATGAATTTAATTTAGAATATAATGATGAAATATTTTAATATAAAAAGATAAGAAAAATGTGTTAATATAAATGAAAATTAAATATTTAATTTGTATGAGTAATATTTTAAATAATATGAATGTATTTGGTCTTGCCTATCAATAATGAATAATAAAATATTATAAATAATGTTACGAGTATATTATATAATACATCAAAATTTTGACCTTTGCTTTAATAAAATTATTTTTTTTCTGAACAAAAAAAAATCAACAATAAGACAGTAAATCAAAAATAGCTGAATGTTTATTTGCAAAATATGTTGAATCAAAAGTCCACGCGATCCATTAGTCATCTCGATTACGTTTTTTTTTTTTGAAGATCAGCAGACCACAATATCAAGATCATTATGGCAAGGTCGACAAAAGGAAATGAAAGTCATCCAATTTGAGCATAAATAGACACTTATGACGATCATTTGCATACATAAACAACAACGTAACTCGCTTTATTATTTGCAAATTTAAATTCGTTTACGACGCTCAATAAAATAATAATATGAAAATAATGTATTTCGTTCAGATTTCATATTTATTTTTAATGCTATATTAAATATTTCATAGAAAATTAACAAAATTTTATATATATATATATATATATATATATATATATATATATATATATAATGTGGATCTTTAAAAAATGATTCACATATTTTTTTTAATAATCAAATATTAATTACAATAACTTTTTCTTTAAAACATGAAAAATGCATTTATTTTTTTATCGTTTTTTTTGAAATGATTCAAAAAAGACTGATTTAATTTCATAATAAATATTTATGATTTTAAATGTATCAAATTATCTTTAAAATATGCAACGTTTGACTTTTAAATTTGATCAATAAATTTATAAAAATATTATTTTTCATATTATAAAATTAAATCTTATTTTCATTTTATAATGTAAAAATATCGTTTTAATAAATTTCTCATACAATATAATAAGATTACGGCGTTTTCTAAAAATATCCAATTTATTTGATTCACACATTACATATATTAATTATCAGAGGGTAATTATTGAAAATTTGATTTAAATATGTATATAAATATCTACATATATTTATATAGATATGTTGTCGAAACAAAATACATGAATTTTTGCACGTAGTACACGACAATCATTCATTATTAATTTATCAATAAATTTAATAATTGTTCAGAGGAAAATTTTAGATCGAATACGAAGAAAATCTTGTGTTGAAAAATCCATCGTTATAATGTAATTATTAATATTATAAATGCATAATAATTATGTAAACAAATTGAAAATATTTATAATTGCATTCGAAATTACGTTTTTATTCCTTATGCGCGTCGAAAAGTTCATCGATCAAAACTTTAGTAAAGATTATGTATTACATTTTTAAATAAATAATTTATATTTTATAATAACGATCATCGTATCATTGCTTTTTATAAACGTAATTGTATACATGACTCATTCCAATAAATTAAACGAAAGTTTCTAGTTAGACTGGAAAACGCGATGCACATACAAAATTTGTAAATTACAATATTTAAACGAGATAAACAAAAAAAAAAAAAAAAACACACGTAAGAAAGACACGCATAATAGTATCGATCGAATATCACACAGGTTCTAAGTGCATTTCGATATAAATTTGAATTCTTCAAAAAAAATATACGGAAGTTGTGTGCGTCAAATACTGAGAATTGACGAAAATCTCGAAAGGAAAAAAGTTGTATTTTTATACGGTAGATGAAAAATATCGGTGTTAATAAGCGATTGTTGTTAAAGTGTGCGTTTTGCACTTGCACCCTTTGGTTTCTGATGGTTGAATTTGAAATTGGAATTCTCGATAAACACCACATATTTAAGCGGTGATATTAAGCATGTGTTAAAATTAGCGCATGGCGCCTTAAACGTGGTCTGAATTTTATTTTTTTCTCTCATATTTTAAGGTTACGGTCACATTAATTACGAATATTTTTATTCTGTTAGAAAAATCGCGCGGCTATACAAAAAAAAATATATTATTAAAACTTTTAAAGAATAATGTGCTGATCATTGAATTTCGGATTTAAGCAATAATTTTGCTAATGTCTATTTTACTAAAACGACGAAAAAATGCTAGAAATGTTCAAGCAAAAAATATTTGCCATGTAATGTAATAATTTTTAACGATATTTCAGTTATGAAATTTTTCAGAATTGATAAATAGTCATATCGAATTATATCTTATATATATAAAATGCTAGCGCCGATGAGAGGTGGAAGTGTATCATTTTTTATTTATTAAATACTACTTTATTTTTACAATTTAATCTTAAATGATCTTTACAAGTAAAATATGCCGAAGTATAACTTATTACTATATGATTTCATTTAAAATATTTCAGCATTTACAATAAAATTGCCCTTCAATTTTCTTCTATTTTGACGGCTATACTTTTTGACTGTATGAAATTAACGAAACAAAACAATGCTTTTCTTCGCCATAATCATATATATTATATATTTTTCATATAATCACTAATATTTTAAAATTTATTATTTTTCATTTGTTTTAATTTTAAATTCATTTAGATAAAATCTGGATATATATATTTTTTTCATACCGATAATATTAAATTATTATTTTTAATTTTAATTTTTATTAACCGCGTTTAATGATAGCGGTGTTTTATGATATGTAAGAAACGATACATAACATGAATAAACAATGGACACGAATGCGATGTACAAATGGTATATGTTTTAGCAGTTTTATGGCGGTCACTTTTATTTTTATTTTTTCAGGTGACGAAATTTTTAGATTTAAGAACGTGAAAAAGGAGAAGTTGTGACTTTTTACAACCAATCTGTATGCACAAGTCGATGGTGAATTGTCCATGTGCGAGACATTTTGCACGTATTCGCGGCATTTTTTGAATTCTTCACCTCTTCGACTATGTATATATATATTTTTTTTTTTTTCACTAAAAGAAATTTTCAACAGTCATGAAAATTTTTTGATTCAATTGTATATTTTTATGTTTAGTTAAAAAATTTTTTTTCAAACAGGACATGGATATTTCGACATAACGTATTATAATAATTAGTCGTTATAAATATGAGGAAACGATCAACGTGCTAAATAAGCGATAATTGAAATTATATTTAAAAATTCATTTAGATAAGAAATTATGAATTAATTTTGAACGTAATTAGAAAATATTAAATTTTAATTCATCGA
>JANIJI010000030.1:347500-450000 GCA_024500535.1 Leptonema lineaticorne | reverse complement strand
AACGGTGAAGAAGTCAAGATGATAATAGATAGAGCACGATTTAACCGCATTGTTAAATTCTTCGCATACTTTTCTTATATGTTTGCTTTGCGAACGTTAAAATTATTAATTATAATATAAAAATACACCGTGTTGTAGAATGACTTTAAAAATATTTAATTTTTTAAAATCAAATTAAATATTTATATGGTAATATATATCTATTTATGTCACGATCTTCATTTTATAACTCATAAAGATTTTCATGGTAAAATAGTGCAGAATACATATATTTTTTTTTCATTATAACTTTTCTGAAATCTATGATAGATATTTTAAATTAAAATAAATATTCTTAAAATTTCTTCGAATTAAAGATGTGTAATTATTATAAAATTAATCATTTTCGTTGTGATTATCATTATATTTCTAAATTTTTAATATTATTCACAATATTAATAAATTTATACATAATATCATTGCACAATCACAGTAATTACACGTGTGCATCCGTTTGTGCGTGAATAACGCTTTTAGTTGTATTACATGAATGATAATTGATAATTTCATAAATTTTAGATTGATTTTTTATTAATATGTTTTTTGTGATTTTTTCGTATGTCGATCGTTATTAGTCCTGGAATTTTATTGTCCCACCGCCCGAAACAACAATCGAAATGTCGTTATTTTTCTTATATGTACAACTTTCGAATTTTCTACGTCATAACAATTTGTCATTAAATATGTTTAACAATGACAACGTCAATAAAATAAATCACGAGACAATTCACCACAAAAATTTAGATTTTCATTAATTATATATTTTAAAATTATGTAATTAAATAAAGGTCATTTTAATATAAATATATAGATAAAATTATTCATATCATAACATTAATTATCTTATAATACTAAATATAATTATTTTCAATATAAAAATATGAAAGTTTTTTCGTTTCAATGTTTTTATTAATAATGAAGTCGTACACGGATTTTAACATAGAGAACAAAAATATGTATCTTTTTATTTAAACAATTTTACGGTTATTTCTATCTAACGAATGTCAATTATTATTATTAATTAATTAATTAATATGTTGATAATGCAATTTTATCAAAATCCGG
Organism: Leptonema lineaticorne; assembly: GCA_024500535.1. NCBI lineage: Eukaryota > Metazoa > Arthropoda > Insecta > Trichoptera > Hydropsychidae > Leptonema > Leptonema lineaticorne. The sequence goes on along the minus strand of JANIJI010000030.1, from coordinate 448,896 downwards.
TTACGAGACAATTTAGTTAATTTTATTTTTGTTGCCTATTGATAAATCACGTTATATAAATAGAATTAATAGATTTTATTACGATTATTAAATATATATTTTTAATGTTATATTTCAAGAATTTTACAATTAATTACCATAAAAATGATTTAACTTATTAATATACATACACATATACCATATATATATATAGTTATTACGAAAAAAAATCGAAGATGATTAGAAAGTTATAGTTATTAATTTCCAATTTAATGTGTAATATTAATATCGGACGTATTTCCAAAAATCAATTGGAAAATTAGTCAATCGGATATTTCAAAATTTCAATTTCACTATTAATTTCTCAATTTTATTTTAATATATGTAGAAAAGGATTTTATATCATAGATGAATTAGAATTCAAAGTTCATATCTTGAATTTCAATTTTTTTATATAATTTATATTTGAAATATATAAAATATATTTTAGAAATTAAAATATTTTCAAGTTACGAATGTTTATTGAAGTATTGGAAAATAATGTTCAGTTTTCATTGATGATTCTAGGTGAAAATTAATATTATAATTTTCGTTTATTGTATAGTTATATTATATATAAAATATTTTAAAAGTATATTTATTGCAAAAAAATCAAACTACGATTATGCGGATAGAATAGAAAAAATAAATGAAAGAAAATCGTGTTGTAAATACATATAAATGAAAAAAAGAAAAGTCGATTCTATATATATATATATATATATATATATATATATATATATATATATGTGTGTGTATATCGGAATATTATATGTAATGTTCGTCGTCGCGAATCGAAACGCATTGACGTAACAGTTTTTCCGTTCGCGCGGGAAAAATCTGCGGAAAATCGCCTCCGTTTAACGGCCGTCCAAACGAAACATCCCCCTCCCCTCGCTTCTCCCCTCCCCTTATTCGCGTCCCCGGTATCTCATCGTTTCGAACATGATCAAATAATTAATTAGATATTTACGTCGGTTTAATTTCGTAACGAATTATATTACAATAACAACGAACGAACGGACGAACGAGGCTAATGTTTAACGGTATTAACTAACCCGCGGCCACGATCAATTGGTCCGGGTTCGCGTTCGCGTTCATATTAAAACGTATCATAAATACACACACACACGCACATATATATATATATATATATATGATAAATATATAAATGTATGTGTGTCTATATTTATTCTTATGTATACAAATGTGTATAAATATAGTGTAGTTTTGTGTAAACGAACAGTTTGTTTCGGCACACCGAACATTTCAGATATATTCCACTTGAACGCCTCCCTCGACGCGGCGATATTTTCACTATAAATATATTTAAATAATTTTATATTTCGCTTTTCGTATTGTTTAGATGAGATTTTTTGAACACTAGTGACGCTTTGTGGAAATTTTGACACGTTCTTATATAAAGTCACAGTTGCTGAAAACAATCGGAAAAATGGCCAAAGATCTGATTTTGCTGACAATATTCCTGTTATTAAGTTCAGGTAAATATTTATTTTTTTATTCATTCTATGTATTGTTTTGTCGGTTGAATTTTTATATATTCTGAAATTTTTATATATGGAAAAAAAATATATAATTTCTAATATTTTAACTTTTCAATAAAAATAATATATGAAAACAATTGTAAAATGAATCCCGATTTCGACATAAATACAAATATAAATATGTCAAAAATAACCGGTCTATATTTTTACATTAAAATCAATTGTAAACAAGAAATATGAAAGTATAAATTTTATGTTTACATTTTATAATATAAGCGTTTTTTTTTATGTCGCAATATTATAATGTAGATTACATCAGATCAATATAAAAAGGACCACCAACAAGCAATATATATATATATATATATATATATATATATATATATATATATATATATATCGGAAGACATTTTTGAAGATTTACTCATCCCGTTTTAAATTGTAAAAAAATTCACACCGTTGTCGAAACACGACATGCATATAAACATTATTTTGTTTATATTAAGTTCATGAAAATGTTGATAAAAAAAATAAAATAATGTATGAAAAATAAGGAACGATTAAATCGAACGACATACAAATATATCTAATTAAATAGCGGTGTTCAAACGTGAAATGAATGAAAATTTAAAAGTAAAAGCGATTTGATCAATATTTTCGTTTGGAAATTTAACTAATATAAAATTATATACTTAAATATTTTTTTTGTGAATTTTTAAAAATATATAAGAAATTTTTAAAAATATATAATTTACTTCTTTCGTATGGGAAGAAGTAAATTATATAATTTTTCAAATATGTCAATATAATATTTTTAAGTACAAATAATTTCAAAATATTTTTTTTAATTTTATATAAGTAATAATAAAATTACGTTAAAAATAATTTAGTAATATGAATTACATCATTTTACATAGATGTAATAAATTTTTACACAATTTTTTCTGTATCATATAAATGATTTCATTATTTTTTGTATAACTATGAACGGAGATTAATTATTGATAAATGACCGAAAATTTATTAATGAATTAGAATATTTATAAAAAAATATAATTATAAATCGCTTTTAAAATTTATTTTAATTTTTTTATAAATTTATTACATAATGATAAAAAAAATTCGTGTAAATCCGCGATAAAAACTTAATAATCTGTCGATATACTAGCAATAATAGTATTTTAAATAAGATATTAATCATTTGGACACGGCTTAATAGTGATATGAAACGAACTCGTTATTTTTCCGATTTTTTTGTTAATTGTTGACACAAAACATCGATTAATCGAATGCAATATTGGATATTTAGCAGATGTTCGGTTTTTTTATTATTATTATATTATTAATATATTATTATTACTATATTAGTATATATATATATATTTTTTTTCGGCGTGTTTTCCCGTCTTCTATTTTGATATTTCATAAATAATTCATAATCGAAGCGCAATTAAATATTTTTATTATGTACGATTTTCGTGCGAATTTTCCTCGCAAGAGATTAAAAAAAATGTCGACCGTTTCAATATAATATTAATACGAGAAAACGGATTCGTTACGCAAATTATTAGTGTCGAATAATAATAATTAGATTTAATTCAAATTATAATATCGAACGATGTGTAATTATTATTTTTATATTGTATAATAATATTTATTATATTTACGTTCGGTTTTCGGGCGTTAAATGTCTTTCATTCGCGATAAAAACGATCTTTAATTTAATACTTTTCATTTTGATTTTTAGAATAAATAAATATTGTAATTTAAATATATATATATATATATATATATATATATATATATATATATATATATATATATATATATATATATATATTATAGTTTTTCCATTAAATAATCAATGAAATAGTTATTCTTAATGAAGAGTTAAAACGAAATGCGTGTGACAGTAATTTTCTTAGAATAGAAGTCCATTATATTTACTTACGTTTATTTTTATCACTTTAATCTATTAATTATATGACGTCAAGTGTTAACTGCACTAAATAGTTTCCCCTGGGGGGGATGATACTGTAATTTAATATGTGACTCGGTGACGTATTCTATGTTTCATTGTAATTATTAATCGTCATTCAGTAATCACATTCATTACAATTATTATTAAATGTTTTGTATTTAATTTAAAATAATATTACACAACATATTTCCGATATGATAGAATATAATGAAAATATTTATATTATTATAAATGAATAATCTTATGATTATCCAAAAATATCAAAAAAAAAATCATTTTATGTGTTTTAATAATTTTGATATAATTAATGACAATTGTTGTAAATGATTAATTAATCAATTGACTTTAATTCAAAAATATATTTAATACTTGTACTCTTTAACTTAAATTATTAAAATAATAAAACATAGAATAGAAGATCAGCACATATTTTACTATTTATATTTTTTTAAATTAAAAGCATATATTATTAAACAAGTAATGTTGAAAATTAATCTACTATAATCCATTTAGAAGCAATAAAAATTATTATAGAAAAACATTATATAAAATAATACTAAGTTTTTTTTTTAATATTTTCATCTTGAATAACAAAATTAAATAATGCAAAAGAAATCGCATATAAATATTTATTTTTATCAATATTTACGATGTTATTCAAAAGCGATATATTAAATGTGATGGACGTTTAGCTCGCTTTAAAATAATTAAGCGTCATTTTTTTTTAATTTATTTTTTACATATATTTATACATATAAATATAATAAATATTACGTATATTTATTTACGTTTATACGGATGTAAAATAATATAATACTTTCGCGGCGAAATAAAAAATATATATTTATATATATAATCGACATAAACTCATCTCAGAAATCGACTTCGATGCACTAACGTTTCTATTTATATAAATTTATAATATATTATAGATGTGAATAAATAAATAAATAGATAAATAAACGTAATGAATATGGTGTATAGTAATTTTTTTAAATGATAAAATTAAGGACACGACCTTTATGTTATTATATTATAAGCTACGGGAAATGAATGTATGCTTTTAGCAAGACCGGATATAAATGAATATCGGACTTTTAGTCATGAAATTATTTTATATTATGTTTTTTTTTAGACAGAAAGGATATATCCTGTATATTTAATAAATGATTATAAGTGTGAAAAGGATATAAATGTGTGATTTCATTCATCAAGTAATTTAAATCAAAGTAAATCTATATCTTTTTAAATAATCTTATATCAGGAAAAAAAAATTGAAATCTTCCGGAAAATTAATCGTATTAATGTAAATTTTACAATGTAAAATTTAATCTGAATTGCATTCGTGTTGAAAATTGAGCGCATATGAAAGAAGAAGAGGTAAAAAAAACTGTACTTGTAAACATGTTAGATTTTTTTTGGTTTAGTTTTAAAAAAATATATATTTATATATTGTATATATCTCTTTTTTTTCCTCTTCAACATGCTATTTACAATCGACTCGTAAAAGTCGGCCAAAGTCAAAAAGAGGAATTCTAAGGTCGCAAAACTGAGGACGACAACCTCAAAGGGAACTCGGAGGCTTTTGACCCTCTCATCTGAATGAAATTTGGCGATCGTTTTTCTTCACAATTTTTTTTTTATTTTAATAATAAATAATCTAATTAGAAATTATTCGAAATAAATTTTGATCGTCAATCGATTAAAATATGTTTGAAAATAATTATAACAACTATAATATATATATATATATATATATATATATATATATATATATATATATATATATATATATATATATATATATATATATATATATATATGAAACGGTAAAATATTGTAATATCAAATTCGAAGAGGGCACTATTGAAGGTCGTATTTCGTAAATTAGATTTACGGGTTCAAAATTTGAACGGTCGCAATAGATTCAAGGCAAAATAAATATAGGAAAACAATAGAAATAAAGTACCCGCGAAATAAATAAATACTTTCATTTTCTTTAAAAGGGTGTAACGAGTCGTTGATACCGGATCACGAAAATAGAAAATCAGTGCTATTGTGTCAAAAATTGAAGCATAGAAAAATAGAAACTCATATTATCTAGAAATAGGCGTACAAAGCAGTGTCAAGGAGAACTTAGAATGCTTTCGGCTATCTTTGACCGGATTTAGACGTTTGTTTTAAAATCCTGTTGATGATGGACTTTCTCAAATGCACTCGTTCGCTTCTTTATATATATATATATATATATATATATATATATATATATATATATATATATATATATATATATATACATATATATATATCTTCACCTCTTTATATATCTTTATAATGCTAAAATGAAGGCCGTATTGCGTAAAATTAATATATGATGAAAAGAAATAATAAAAAAATGACAACGATATTCGTACAAATGTCGAAGAATAAATTAAAAAATGTTGCACACAAAGTATTTCGAATTATCGAATAATAATTCGTCTCCGGTTTACTTTTTAAAGGTTGTTTTTTTTTGTAAATAATAAAATTATGTCATTAGTTCAATATCAAATTTTTTAGTTGTTTAAAAATCGGTTAGAAAACACGAATGCCAATCGTATTTTATTAAAATCCAAGCGGAAATTATGATCAAAATAATTTAATAATAAATTATAAAAGGCAATATTATTCAATATAAAAATATAAATAAAAACGATAATTAATCATAATTTATAAATATATCATACATTTGAACGCAAATTCGTCATCAATTTTTTTTGTAAAGTATAGTCATCGATTTCACGTTTGATTTTCAGTTTTTTTTCAGCTGAACGATTCGATACGTTATTGAAGTCGAATTAGCGCAAAGACGAATAAAAAAATATAAAAGTGTGTGTGTGCGAATAAATTTTATAACAATGCGACGTCTTCCATTAGTTTATTATTATTTTATTTTTTTAAATATATATATATATATATATATATATATATATATATATATATATATATATATATAAATAAACAAACAAACAAACGAATAAATAAATAGATATGATAAATATATCCAAGAACAATGAGAAGACACCGTTGCGAGAATTAACTATATCCTGTTCGTTTACAACGTGTTATATCGGGTTACAAAATACATTTTTTTTGTTCGTTTATATTATTTTTTATTATAATTTTGGAATAAAATATATCGCATACAAATCACACGCTCATTATCTATTAAAAATATCATGAGTTCGATTCGTAAAGCATCGTTCACATTGCGTTTTCCGAATTTAATTTTTATTTGACAGCGAGTGCAAATTTACCGAAAACAAATAAAATTTCAATATTGTACAGAATTAAAAATATTAGAATTATTATAGTATTATCACTGCTAATTGTATTAAATGATATGAGTGAAAAAAAAATTTTTTTAAAGATTCGTCATTTATAAGCGGTCGAAACATAAAGTTTACTATAGCACGATTAAAAGGTTACGAACCACTGGACTAGAAAATAATTGTCGACTGATAAAATATACGAAATGTATAAAATATTTGAGATACGACAAAGAATTTTTATTACTGTGAAACTGCGGGAGGTCCATCTCTCACAATTTTGTCGTGCATACATAAATAGAATGTTCAAAGACAATATGTTCGATCTGCTTGTTATAATATTATGTGCGTGTGTGTGTGCTATTTATGTTGTTAAGTTATTCTTTTTTATGTATTTCCACAGTTTGAATATGAATTATGAATAGAGTCAAGATATAAAATTATGACCTTATTAGGTGTGTAACCTGAGCGCCTTTCGAACGCTTGACGACCGATGATGAGAGATCCTGTTTTAAATGGATGTCGTCTCGCATAATTATATTTATGTCTGATACATTAGCGATTTATAACAATAACGTTATGCTTTTATTATTTATATATTATATGCCAGTTTAAATCCGTCACATGACGATAACCGTCTGAAAAAAAAAATGTTTACATTTAGGGTTGGCATAAATATTTATATGTTTACGAAAAAAAACTATCGATCTTACTATCCGATAGAAACTTTAAAAATCATATTGTTAATAACATATTATTTCTACTTCTACGTCATTGTGATTGACAAGAGTTACTTGCATCTTAGGTTATCTTTGTATCTACTATTCAAATTAATTGAAGATTAATTCATATTGATGTCTTTAGTTGTAAAAGTTGTGCAATTTAATAATTGATATTATTGATCGAAAACTATAAAGAATATATAATTTCTTGATAAACTACTATGATCAAAAAGTAAGGTAAAATTGTCATTTAAAACTCCCGGACATTAGGAGGGCTGGTAAATTGTATTTTTTTCCTAGGTTGGTAAGACTGTCTATTGACACATTTGCCAAGCGTCCATTTGTCAAAAGGTTTAATTATTTCCGAGTTACACGTGTTTTTACAACTCTCGGTTCCTTCATCACGATAATGCACCATGTTATACTGAATTGGTTATTCGCGACTTTTTTCATCAAAAATTCGAATCTTATCGTTCCGCAACTATCGTATTCGCCTGATTTGGCTCCGTGCGACTTTTGGCTATTCAACAAACTCTAAAGGCCAATGCGGGGACGCTGTTTTGACACGATTGAGAAGAAAAAAACCGATTCCAAGAAGGTCTTGAAGGCTATTCCGGAAAAAGACTATTCCGACTGTTTCGAAAATTGGAAAAAGCGTTGGCAAAAGTGCGTTTTATCGAACGGAAATTACTTTGAAGGGATTGAAATTGATTTAGAAGAATAAATAAAAAAAATACATTTTATAAACAAAAATAAACCTTACTTTTTGATTTACAGTGGTATATATATATATATATATATATATATATATATATATATATATATATATATATATATATATATATATATATAGTATATATTGTAAAAAAATCATATAATTTGAGCGATTTATAAGTTCCACATGTGCTGTCGAACATAGATATATAGCTTTATAAACGCTACCCATATTTATCATAAATAAGTTAATATGTATTCTCAGATGTCGGATCGGCTCGTTTATCATCGATCGTATATATATATCGTGGTGATTATAAATATTTATGAGACATTATTTGTATGCGTGTATTATTTGTCGTATCGGACGATTATGCGATTATAATAAGACACGATTCGGATTGATATTTGGAGGGGTTTTTTTTTTTTGTTATTTTATTTTAAGTGCCGCAAACGGAACTTGCGTTCATGGCACGGGTGATTGGCTCACCTTGCCATCGGCCATAAGGAAACGGCATTTGGTGGCTCTTCAACGCTGCTGCCGCCGCTGATGATGATGTTATTCCTTTTGCCGATACTGTTACTTAGGCGGTTGTCGATGTTATGGTCGATGCCGTTGATGATGATGATGATGGTTGAACTTTGACAAGTCACGAGCGAGACGACGGCGCCGCCGAACCCGGATTGAACTGAAGAATCCAATATAACCATCGGATGAGCTATTTAATGGAGATTCGGTGTTTATATCGATTATTCTCACGGTTTTCAGATCGATTGAAATTGCAGCTTGTTTTTATTTTTATTTTAAATTTGAGTAAATTATGTTGATTTTTTTTAATATCATTTCACTAAAAAAAAAAACAGTTTTCGTTGATATAGATCTGACACTAACGTTTGGCATTTGAGTTCAAAGATGCCTCTTTGGCATAATCGATAGCTTCTTCAGATGTTCTTAAACTGTTTCAGTATTTCGATACATCATTTACAATCGAAGTCATAATGAAATTTTAAAAAATTATACCGTTATTATATTAAGTAGTAAAACGAAATATAACATTTTTACTTAGGTTTTGAAACAAATATTTTTATTTCGCTTGGTGGGCGTTAATGTTGTACTGAAAATGGAAATGTTAATATTAACGTAAACTAATTGTTGAACATCGTCGACTGAATGGATAAATAGCATCCGGTTGGTTGCCGCGAAGCCAAGATGCTCTTTTAAATGTTTCCTGATTTTTTTTATCTAACGACGTTATCTGCATGTTTATATAATTTTATTCTGAGCATAGATAAAAAAAAATCGGTTATTTATGTCCATATAATCGACGACGATTTGAATTTGATTATAAACATATATATATATATATATATATATATATATATATATATATATATATATATATATATATATATATGAGTATATATAAATAAATTTATTATATATAATTTTATTTTTACAGGTTTAGCGGACATCGAAACAAATTTTGAGTGCAAAGGCGAGGGTCTTTTTGCTAATTATACTAATGAATGTCAAAGTTACTTCAGATGTAAAGAAGGTTCTTTGACTGGGCAATATTTATGTCCTGAAGGCTCCAGTTTCAGTAGCGCTGCACGACAGTGCTTGCCGAAAGGAAATAGTCCTTGTATACAACATCTTTGTGATCCGGAAGATACTTCTTTCTACGCCGCTCCCGGTACCCAATGTCATTTTTATTATAAATGTGAAAAAGGTATAGCAATTGAATTAGCGTGTTCAGTCGGATCATGGTTCGATTTTAAAAAACAAGAATGCACACGCTCGGGAGGAGTTTGTTATGAACCAGTTTGTACTGGTCTTACCGATGGAAGATATCCAGATAGCACTCAGGCATGTCAAAGAGCTCTATTTTGCTCAGGGGGAAAACTTGAAGCTGTTAAAAGCCCAGGTCTTGTGTCAAGTGGACGATGTCCGAGTCCTAAAACAACTGCGGTAGCTTTTCCTTTTGCAAGCAATGATCGCTGCTGGTCGCTTCCGGATGGACCACATTCACTTCCCGGTATTAATTGTAGAGATTATGTCTTGTGTAAAGACGGAGAAACACAGGCAACTTTACAATGTCCGCCTTCTATGCGTTTTGATGGACATAAATGCTCGGATAAAGACACGACGCCATGTTTAGACGAGTGTACAAATTTAGAGGATGGTTTTCACGTCGACCTGGCTTCGCGTTGCAGAGAATATGTATATTGTCAAAATCATAATAGTTTATTGAGAACTGCCTGCTATGATGGAACAATTTTTGATGGCCAACTGTGCGTATCTCCAGCAACTTATACGTGTCCAGCAATGTTAGAAGCCAATCCATGTCAAAACAAACGAGATGGTCATCATAGAGATCCAAAAGATTGTAGATCTTATTTTTATTGTTCAGATGGAGATCTTCTATTTAAAGAATCTTGTTCAGAAAGTCAAGTATGGAATGGAACTGTATGTGTAAATAAGGATGAGTTCCATTGTGATGGACCAGTTTATTGGTCAGGATGTACACAAAAGCCAGCCGGTTTTCATCAAGATAGATCGTGGGGATCGGATTGTAAAAATTACTATTATTGTTGGAAGGATATGCGAATAAATTTTAGTTGTTCGTTAAATCATTTATTTAATGGTGAAGAATGTGTTCATGAAGGTTTGTACACATGTCCAAGTCTTGAAAAAGATTCTTGCGACTATAAACAAGATGGATTTTATCAACAAACAAGCGGCGGTTGTAGAGGATATTATATGTGTTCTGGAGGAAATAAGATAATATACTTATGCGATGTTGGACAAGCATTTGATGGTGAAAAATGTGTAAGTAAGGAAAGTTACAAATGCCCATATCAATCTGACGACTGTATTGGAAAGTCAAACGGTTATCATCAAGATGTTAGAACAAATTGTAGAAAGTATTTCTTTTGTGACAACAATGAAAAATTAACAACGCTTCAATGTTCTGGAAGTAAAATATTTAATGGACAAGGTTGCGTCAATCCAAAAGAATATCAATGTCCAAATAGCAAAAGCGGAAATCTATGTGCTTATAAACCGGATGGTTATTATTTAAAAGACGGTTCAAAATGCAGACAGTACTTTAAATGTACAAATTATAAAGCGACCTCACATCATACATGTCCAATTGGCAAAATATTTGATGGATACAGTTCTTGCGTGGAAAAAAACTGCACTTCAAAGACGATAACTTGCGAAAGGAACGGTTTTTTCTTAGATTTACCATCTCGTTGCAGATCATATCATTTGTGTATTGATAAAAGAAGAACAACCCTGGAATGCGATGCGAATAAAGTGTTCAATGGACAATTATGTGTGCCACAGGACACTTTCACATGCCCCGATGAATGCTCCCAGTATTACTGTCATAGTAATAAATAACACTACATAATATATATGCTAACACAGTAGACTAAATTGTATTACCTCAGTGATGATAAAACCCACGGTAGTTTGTGTAAAAATCTAGTCATTTAATATTGGTTGTACTTGCATATTACAGCGTTATTAATATTATGTATGTAGATTTTTTTTAAATAGATTTCTTGCATTTTGTATTTTTAGGATTTCGTGTTCCTTTAATTTGACACTAAAAAGAAATAATTGTTAAAACGCGAACAATATGCAAGTTCAACATTAAATATAGAAATATGAAATGACAAAATTATGACATAAAAAGTGGTATATCTATGTGCAAATCATTTATGCACATTTCATAACAGTGACGTACCTAGGGAGGTGGGGGAAAATTTTTTTATTTTTTTTTTCATTAAATAATTATATAAAATGAAAATAATTAACGATTAAAAATAGTATAGAAGATATATATCGTTTGAGTAAAGTTTTAAGATCAAGGTTAATTTTTTTTAAATCGACCTAGTTACATCACTGCATAGACATAAAATTGATATTTTTAGAATAAAATATAAAACATGGATACCGAAAAAAGTGTCAGATTAATGGCATAACTAAGTAAAAATATAATATTATAAAAATATTTTTAACAGTATATAATAATAATAATAATAATTCTAAAATATTATGAGAATAAAATTTAAGATAAATTTTTAATACTTAAAATTGGAATTTATGTCATTAATCAAATAATAAATATATATTATTAATAACAATATATTCACAATTAGAAATTTTGCCAAGTAGATTAATTTATTTATTTGTTAGCATTAGTAGAGATGTTCCTGTAAAGACTATAAATGATATATATATATATATATATATATATATATATATATATATATATATATATATATATATATATATATATATATATTCGAATAATTTGAAGAAATTTGTTGAAAAAAATAATGTATAAGAATTTCAATAGTATTAAAATAGTATATAATCAATAATTAAAATTATTTTCATCATAAAAGTTTGAAATAAATTAATAAATAAGAATAGAAAAAGAATGTATAATCAATTATTAGATTAATTTTATTATTAAAAATAAATAAATCAACGTCTGATCGTATGTAACGTTGATCATTTAAAGAATTGAATTTATATATTCAATTTATATATTTTTAACACAATGTGTTCGAATACGTATGCTTAAAATGTGTAAGTAAAAAAATAATCATAAATATATGTTTTTTATATCCTCTCTTATTTTATAAGTGATGTATTAAGAAAAATGACTTAAGGTTTAAATAAATCGACTTGTACCTTTGAATTATTTGCTTTTTTTTATTACAGATAATTTGTTATAATACAATAAAAATTGCGATTATTATTAATAATATGCTGCTTTATACTTGTACTATTTATAAATAATAAAGCAAGTGTCAAAGCTCTGCAATCACTCTGAATGATTAGGAAAATGTGAAACAATTTTTACGCAAAAATAAAATACAAAGGTAAAAATGGAGATTCTGAAAATTTTCAGAGAGAAATAATGAATTTTATCATGTTTAAAGAGCGACTCCAAAAATAGACTATAATGTCATTTTAAAATATTTTTGACGGGCTGCTGAAAAATTATTAATAATAAAATTTATAAAAGATTTAAATAAGTAAAAACCTAATATGACAATTTCTGATAAGATAAAAAAAAAGAATTACTGTTTAATAAAATAATAACTGATATAAAAATATTTATATTTTTTAATGATCAATAAGAAATTTTTATATTAATCAAAAGAGTACAAGTAACTTAAAATTCTCATAAAAGTTAAAAATAAAAAGGGAATAATAATATAGAAAATTTAAATATATTTCTTATAATTCTAAGTTCCAAAATCATGACTATCATTTGGATTTAAAATTTTTACTTATTTTTTTATTTTATTTACAAACTATTAAATACAACGTTTTTTTATAATTTTCGAGGCAAAAATCTAGTTACAAAAACTAAAAGTAAAGTGTTAATTTGTTATAGATTATATTTAAAAACTTTTAGCAGTTCAATAGTTTATTTTCAGAGTCCACTATTATTTGTAAGTAATATAATGTTTATCTATGTAAATAATAGTTAACTAAAATTACTCGACGATGAAACTACGTTTGACTAGTAACGTATTTAAAGTACTAAAATTTGGATACAAAAAGAAAGTTATTGTCATCTTTACACTTCAACTAAAAGCTCTTTAGTATAACAAATTTCAACGTCAAAAGGAAAAGCTACCAAATTGAAAAGGTAAAAGAACTAAATTTGCTCTAATAACATTAAAATACAACGAAAAAAATAAGGAATAATTTTAAGGTATCAGTGTAGATATTGATTAAAAATATTTTAATAACAATAATAATAATCATAATTCGAATAAAGGAATGTATAGTGAAGGATTTTGAAGTACAAAATATATAATTTTTATAACAAATGTTTGGTTTCACGGAATTAATCACTAATGAAACACATTGAATTGAAAACATGAATTTACATAGGCACATGTCTAACGTTACCGTCATTCATATAAATATATTTAAATGATTCAATCATATTTTTAAGAGAAAATTATCATCACAACAATCTTATAATATACTGTAATACATCATAAAACCATTGAGAATTATTATTAATATTTGCAGGTAATAAATATACGATGAAAGAAAAAAAATAACAGCATACTTTAATACTATTTTTCTTTCATACAAACCCCCATTACATCATATTTAAAATATATATATATATAATATACAAACAGTCTTGTAAGATTTTAATTTTCATATTCAAACTTTACCAGTGATATATATATTTATATATATATTTACATCTAACGAAGTACTTGCGATTAGATTTACTATACAATTTTTATGATCTAGTTTTTTTTTTCAATGAAATTTAATAACAAGTATTGATCATGTTATGATACAAAACTTAACAAAGTTTAATTATTTTCTTTTATCAGCATATAATATATGTTTATTAACCATGTTATTTAAGCTAATAACAAGATTTTATTATATTCGTTTATTTGTATTATTCGTATATTTGTATACAATTAGAATATACTAATTTACATTCATAGTTGTGTTGAAATTTATTATGAACGGATGGATACATTTTTTTAAAGAAAATTGCAAGAAATATTTTTTTTTAATATATTACAATTCCATAATATCTAAGTTCGTTAAATATATTGAATATAAAATTATAAAAATAAAGTGCACAAATACATAATAGTACCAACGAATAAGCTTTATATATAATAATACAATAATGACAAAAATATTGTTAATAAAATCGATATAATTAAACCACAGAAACGTATATATTTTTTTGACTATCACAATTTACTTTACATATTTGAATTAAAATATCTGATGTTGATATGTTCGCAATTTACAACTTCAATCTTCGATTTCAATAAAATATGAATAGTGAGCTGTGATAGTTCTAATAAAGTTATATAAATAATAGATAACTTGATAATAAAGCTATACAGAAAAGGATCGTTTGAAACAAACCCTTGCTTATAATATGCATATATGGTAAATTTTAGTTTACATTTGTAGCCAAAAGTGCTGATACATCCCAGAGTTTAATTACATGGTCGTGGCCAGTTGTGCAAAGTCTACCGGTTGATTCATCAAGTGACATGTGAACAACGCTATGTTTAACATCATGGAAAGAAGCTAACGATTCACGTCTAAAAGAAAAATAACAAATTAAGATTTGTTTTTGTACAAAAAAAAAAGTTTTAATATATTTGAAAACGTACGGTTCATCTTTTAAAGTATTGTAACAAGCATTGCAAATACGTTGAGGAAATTCAAAGCCCATAATTGGTAATGGTAATCGACTAGGAGAACAAGCATCACACACTGCTACTCCACACCATCTACAATGATGTTGACGCATTCCTAAAAAAATAAAAATTACTATCATAGTAATGTCTATTTTTTGTATACTATGGACTAAAAATATAAGTATAAAAAAGTTGGAATATATTTCAAAACTTTTTCGACAACTATGTTGTATTAATTAAATGTTTTTAGATAATCATTTTTTTTTTTTGAAACAAACATACCTAATTGTCGTTGGTCCATCATAGCTCGAATATTCCAAAAGAATGGCTTGTGACATAAATTACAAGTATCAGCTTCTTGCCACGTTGGTGTTTCTTTTCTAGATGCAGACATATCCCAACATCCAATGGTACTATCAGCGCTAGCAGATATTAATTTTCTGGAACCACCAGAATAACATAATCCAGTTACTCTATTGCTGAAAAAGTAAAATAAAAATTAATCTTTTTTTATACGAAATTAATCCAAAAATATATATAAACAATGTAAAACCTGTGTCCTTGAAGTTCATAAGCTGTACCTCTTTGTTCGCCTATATCCCAAACAATTACAGATTGATCGAATGAACCACTAAATAAAAGTTGCGGCAAAGGTGCCCAAGTAAGTGCTCGTATTGATCTGTTTCCATCGCAATTATTGAAATATTATATTAAATAAAATAAAAAATTACTCATACTTTATTTGATGAATATAACTCACCCAGAATGTCCCTTCAATGTAGTAACTAATCGAACACCATTGTTGTCTAATTTTAACATACTTATCTGACCACTATAATCACCAATAAATGCTAATTTAGACTGCGAATCAAATCTATTTATATTATTAAGGAAATAATAAGTTATAAAAAGCGGTTTTTTGTATAAATAATAAAGGATACTGTAAAGTAGTACACCATGCTTCAAAAGTGTAGCTGCCAAGTTTTCGTCCAGTTTCACTGCAGTATATTGAAAATAGTTTGTCTCTACCAACAGATAATACCCATTCACAAGATAAAGCAAAAATTACTCCAGTAACACGGGACGTATGTGCCAAATATTCTTTAACCTTAAAAAATTAACAAAGTTAAGATAAATTTTAAATTTACAAATATTATAAGTATATTACAACAACAAATAAATTAAAAGTCAAGTTATGAAAAAATAAAACTTACTGGATTAATTCTATTACAGTCAGAAGCTAACAAGAACTCAGATACGGTTCCATTTTCTTGACCAATAAACAGTTGTCGAGTTTCAGGAGTATAAAACAACGATGTACATCCGGAAGGCATTGTTTGACATATGCTGGGCCAATATTGCCCCGAATCTCTTTTTAACCAAACTCTGACTGTTCTAAAATGTAAAATTACTAATTTAGTTAATTAACACACAATTATTGGTAATATAATAAAAAATAAATTAAATAAAGCAAGTTAATAAAAAACATCATTAGAGGTAAAACTCAGGATATAAAGAAATAAAATTTCGAAGCGTCAAAACAATTTTTATCTAATTAAAATATTGAATATTTTGTTAAATTATTTAAGATAGAATAAATAAATAAAATTTTTGATATAGTTACGTATGCGTTATATATAATAGTGTTTGGTACCTAAATTCGTTTAGATTAAAAAGAGGAAACAAATAGTTGTTCAAACAGATAATTTTCACCGCTAAAACTTGTATTGACTTATGATTAAAAATACTTTATCGCAATTGTGTAATATGTTTTATCATAATTTATTAGCATTAAAAAAACATGGATCACCTACTAAAGCAAGTCAAATTAATATCATGAAATGTATACTCGATAATATATGGTACAGACTTGTTTATTTTTATGTAAACAAACGTTTACATTTACATTTTGAAATAAGAAATATTATACAATTTTTATACTGCTAAGAATATTTTAATTAATCTATTATAATATTATTACTTATAGACCGATGGGAAAACGATAATGTATAAAAAAAAAATTTGAATTCAAATTAAAATCGTATTTAAATACGTCGCATTATAAAGTCTGTAAAAAATATAACTATTCTTAAAATAACATTGAAAGTCCATAAATTGTTCGTATATATTTTGTCGAAAAGATTATTATTTGTATAAAAAGAGTATATATATATTGTACTTTTTAGTGGAATAAATTAAAAAAAAGTATCGATAGAATAAAAAAAATGTTTTGTTGCGCTTTATGAAATAAATCGACGTAATAAGATTTCATTCGATCGAATAACTCGATTCGTAAGCGTTCACGTAGATTAGATATTACGATAAAACGATATATTTTTCCACGATTTTCACATCTATTTATAATAAAAAGTTTGAAAGGATCGATAACGGTAAAGAAAGTCGCACATAATCGTAATCCATTATTTCAAATTCTAAGGTTTAGTTCAAGTTATTATTAAGTTGCAGGCGTCGTAGACAAAATGCGTGAGCCTCGTTTAAAACGGTACAGGCATGTTATGCGGAGTGACGAAAATTCTAAAGGATTAATACCGATATGAAAATCAAATGATGCCCTGGACCGATCCGAGTTTTTCCCGCAATTACGCGGGAAAAACGATAGGAGATGATGATGACGATGAGTTCAAGTTACGATATAAAGATGCGTATAAAGCGGAACATCACTATAGAAAAGACGAAATAAATTGTGTCAAATAAGTATTCTAAGACCTTAAGAAATATAATACGATTCACATAAATATATTTAAAAAATGAAATAAAGTAATAAGCGCACTTGTCATCGCAAACGCTGATGACGCCATCTTCGCCGGGTATAATGACTGCGGCTCCGATGTCGTCCTGGCATCCTTCGAGTTTGTTGATGAGCTGCGGTCGAAGGGCCGCATTTGCGGCGCCGCCGCTTCCGCTTCCGCCGGAGCCGCGACTCATCGGCTTTATCTCGGCCGCCATCGCGATTCGACGCCTTCGATTTCGGTCAGCGATCAACTGTCACCCGCAAGACACCTCCCACGCGATCACCGCTACCAACCTTTCGCACCGACGACGATGACTCGTTGCGCAAACGGCGCTGCCAACCTTCTAAATACTTATAAATCTGTGTAAAAAATATTTAAATCGTTTTTGAAATTATTTTATTAAAGAAAAATAAAACATTAATCGTACTCATTAAATTTTGGACGACAGTTATCTTATAAATAAAACTTAAAAAGTTAACGTTTTTTTATAAGATATACAAAAAAATTCAAGCGATTATTATTATTTTTTTGAGTCTATAAAAGATGATCAAATTTTGGTTTTTATGTCGTAATTTTTTTCTTGAATTATTTTTATTTTTTGGATCTGATATTTAATATCTTATAAAATATGTAATTTTTTTCTATTATATTTATGTATATTATTGTATTAGATAATCATCAATACTATAACGGAGAATTTCATTTTAGAAAAAGAACTATCAAATGACAAAATATATCTTCGATAATGAAATTTAATTATGGTTTAGATATATTTGTAACGTTTGTTTCTTTATAGAAAATTACTAAGTAAATGAAATGTTATTATTTTTGTATCATCATTTCAATTTTCTATATAACAACTATTTAAAATATTTATTTATTGTTTTCAATAACATTAAATAACTATGAAAAATCGCATACTTTTTGAACAGCTCCGACATTGAAAAACTATTTATTAACTATGATTGCGGTTTTCCTGAAGTATTCAGCAACTAAATTAAAGTGGTCATTGTCTAAATTAATTAGTTCACCGACAGACGAGATTATTTATATATTTTTTTAAACATATTTAAGATTCTATTATCAGTAACGTAAGTAAGAATAGATTTATTTAAATTAAAACAATTTTTTACACCGTGATATTTTTCTTTGCATTTTAGTGTGAAAATCGAGAAGATAGATTTAAAATTGGACCTTTATTCATACACTTTAATTGCGATTAATATTCTCATTATTACAATGTTTTATTGTACAAATTTTACGCGTCATTTTTTACATTTTTATATTGTAAATTGTAATTTTATGTTTTTATTAATAAATAAGTATAATATTATACATTAAAACGATCCTTATCGTTAATTACAAATTCACGATAAACTTTGTGTGATTTTTAGAATATTTGATACATTGTAGTCTAAAATTTCAATTTATTAAATAATGTTAAAATTAAATACAATCTAATAATAATTCAATCTATCAACAAAGACAAAATTAAATCGATTTAAATTTTTATTAAACGTATAATCTTTATTTATACATAAAGGAAAAAATAACTAGTGCATTTTGTATTTTAATTGATTTTATTAAAATTAGGATGGTTGATATATGTTTTTCGATTGAATATTGCTTATTTAGCAATTTGAAATTTAATTTAGACATCAATCGGCATAGGGGTTAGAAAGTCTGAAATTCTGAAGGATGACCTTTAAACTCACCCTTTTTCACATTTGTATAAGTGAAAGAGAAGGAAAATACGAAGAATTTATCCAATTATTATTTCAACAACCCCTCCAAAAGTGTAGTTTTGTAACGGTAAAGCAACATTGAACAGTGTCGTCATCAGTGACCAACGTCGCTTTGTGGCGAAGCGTCGTGCTCGGAAAAGCGTACCGGAAAATATGCCGGAAAACTAAATGAAAAAAGTACGGGAGAAAAATTTTCAAACGGATCACATTCAATTACCATATAAAATTGTATTCGATTGAGGTTTGTTGTGCGTCTTATTGATTTATATTGTTTTGTATTTTGTATGATTGAAACTTATATAAAAAACATATATATATATATATATATATATATATATATATATATATATATATATATATTTAATGATAAGTAATGAAACTAAAAAAAATAATATTATAATTATTATTTTATAATATATATAATTCGTTTTTAACTCTTAAAATTATTCCTATACTTTATTTTATGAGAAATATTAATAAAATTTATATATTTATAATAAAAATGTTTTTTTTTAATTACAAGAACATTTTGTATTTCAATTATAATTAAAAAAAATAGATATAAAAAAATATTTTTAATACAATTGCCATTTTTTGCATTTTTTTGCACCTCATAAAAAACATTTATTATTCACACAAGTTGAATCAGTTTAGATTCCAAATTTTGTCCGAAATAAAAACTTTTATTTTATTTCAATTGTATTTTTCAATTCATAATATACTTTTTTTATATACTTCGTAATTTTCATAGTGCATAAATAATTTGGTTTCATATATAATAATATAATACATATTATTTTTAATTATTATAAAAAATAGATTTGTATTAATTAAACGCCTTTCATATTATTTTATATTATTTTCATTTCTTTATTCTATTTGTGAATGGCGTTTAAAGTTTCAAAAGTGTAGTTTGTAAAACAACAGTTTTTTTTAATGTTACGATCCACTATTCCACTATTCAAATATATTGTAATTTATAAAAATAATGTTAAAACGGATTTGCAACTTATTTTACCACAAAAATTATAGTAATTCGTATATTATTTATTGCGCAAATTCATCACAGAAAAATTAAAAATTTGATCGTATCTATTTTGAAAAAAATCCACAACAAACAATAAACTGTACAAAGAAGTTAACCGCAAATTTGCTAACATGAAAAAATTATTTTATTAAAGTATGCGAAGTAAAATTATTCAATATAATTAAATGTATATATTTAACGAATATTTAAAACAGCCCATACACATACACGCACGCACGCACACACACTCACATCCATATGGTTAAACAACTCTTCCGGGAAACGTGTCGATTTTATCTTTTTAATGAACATGTAATAAATAAATCGCACATACTTTCAATTGTAATAATAATTTCACTTATATTCATCGACGATGACACCCGATACGAAGGGCGCAATTTGTTTTTGATGCGTAAATATTTATTTTATACGCATATATATCATCAATTATTAAGTTCTCATATCGAAAAAAAAATGGTTATCTTTAATATATTTCTAAAGGTAGAAAATGAAAAAATAATGCGATATTATTGAATAATGACATTTTTCGAGAACTATCTAGTATTTTTTTAATATACAGAATTTATAAATAGTTGATATATTTAAATTAAACTTTAATTATTTTGCCAATTTTCAAAAGGTATGAATTTTATTTCTTATATGATAATTTGTAATATTTATAAATTTAGAGTTATAATATAGTATTTTTAAACACAAATAAAATAAAAGATTAATAATTATATATATTTGAAGATTTTTAATCATTTATTAATAATTTAAATTTATTTTAAACTTTAAATTTTTGAATTATTTAATCATATAAAGATTTTAGATTTGACACAACAAAAATAATTAGTCTCACAAATGGATCGTTTATATGACATTTATATTGTATCTATTTATGATGCTTTAAAATATTTATTTAATAAAATAAATATATAATTATTTTTACATAAATAAATTTAAATAAATATATTGAAACTTCGTTACAAAATAAGAAGAACGATGTGTACTACTCATTATAAAAGTATATGAATATAATAAAAATGATATTTGCTCCACAATACATTATAAAATAAAATTTTATAACTTTTATTTTATATATTATATAATATATAAAATAAAATCGACACATAAAAAAATGGATTTGTAACATGATAATATTTTCCAAATTTGATCATAAATCGAAAACGATCATGATTATATATGAATATTCGTATTTATTATATTTGAGTATACTATGTCTTCATATATATATATATATATATATATATATATATATATATATATATATATATATATATATATATATATATATATATATGCGTGTGTGTGTGTGTGAATGTAAAAGGTGATTTTGATTTATTGATAATTTTTCTCGTGAAAACCGTGTCTTTTTTCTTCGTATTACCATTTTTCACGATCGGATTTCTACCCTAGTCATCAATATGAAAAAGTATAGGTTTAACGTAGATTTTTGATCATTACTATATAAAACGAACCTGTTAGATAATAATAAAAATGTTAAATATCTTCACAAGTGTTGCGCATATATAGTAAAATTAGAATTATTTTTAAATATAAATTAAAAAATGAAGTTTTCCAAGATATAGTCTAAAATATTGAAAATTACTTGTGATTTCTATACGCAATTGAAAAATCGAAAGCTTAGTTTAAAACTGGTAAAATTACGGATGAAACGAGAAATGTTATAAAATAGAACTTAAGTTTCCGGAAGATAATTTTATTTGAGTTTTCTGAAAAAATATCCAATATTCACATTCGTGTTTATAATAATTTTTTATCAGTTCATAATTTTTTGTTGCTCGGAAAACTTATTAACAAAGTCTTTTAGTCATATTTTGTGTATATTTATTTGGTCGTTTTTGCGTATTTTAATTGTATTGTATAGTATATATAAAACAAAAAAATTTCCGACATTTTTTATATACTTATTTCTAAAATATATATATTAAATATCTTTTTTAGTACAATATAAAATTGTGTTGGATTCATCTTTTTTTCAGCGATTTCGCTATTATTTTTACCATTTTTTCTTAAAATTTCTTACATTTCGACTATAAAAATGTCAATATTGTTACGAAGAATAGTTTTTCGAAAATTTTTTAAAGATATAATTTTTATTTCGTCGAACTTTATCCATCGACAAAGAAATTCAATTATTATAAATAGTATTTAATTTTTCTTTTTTATCCAATATTTTCGTTTTCATTTTTGTCGTTTTTCATCTAAAACTTAAAAAAAAGTACGTGCTATAATATATATATATATATATATATATATATATATATATATATATATATATATATATATATATATATATATATATATATATATATATATATATATATATATATATATGAAATTAATCGAGGATCGTGGAATATTATTGTGGCATTTAACACGAAAAGTGATTTACGCTCGAAAAATTAGCACGAAATATGTAAAATACGAGTGCCATATTGATATTGAATATATTAAAAGTGTTAAATTTACATATTTTGTCAAAAGACTATGTGACCAAAAAAAAAAATTAGAAATTTATATACAATATTATATATAAAATATTAAATTTATCAAAGTTTAAATGAATATATATATATATATATATATATATATATATATATATATATATATATATATATATATATATAATGTATTCTTATATAAGAAATGATATTTAAATTAATGCATTTTATGTATTATACAAGTATATGATATTAATGCATATTTTAATGTTTTTACAGAGAGATCCATTGAAATCCTTGACAGTGGACGTGTGCTCTGCAGTGGACACCCTCAATAAACAAAGTGTCGTTAAGTGACATATATAGTGTTAGAATTACATCATTAGAATCTTGCGTGAATGTTACGAGTTACCATTTTATATCAACGTGACGTTGGTATGTTAGTGCAAAAATGGCGAACGATACTACGCTAGATATACCATTTTAAATAATATAATATAAAAAGAGGAATAAAAAGTTAAACGTATTATAATAATATTAATAATAATAAAACGCGAAAGTTTTAAAAGAAATATACGAAATGTCGTCGACGACTGTGAAATCAGAAATCGAAGAATCATTCTATATACCGAATTCTAAAAATATGTCCGATATTTTGGCACCGATGGAACTTCAGTTCGCCTATACGGTTCTAGAAATCCTAGTGGCCATTGTTGCCGTTGTCGGCAACGCTATGGTCGTTTTGGTATTCTGGAGAGAAAGGAGACTTCGAAGAAGAACTAATTATTATATAGTATCGTTGGCAGTCGCTGATCTTCTGGTTGGTCTTCTCGGTATTC
Source organism: Leptonema lineaticorne (assembly GCA_024500535.1). Classification (NCBI taxonomy): domain Eukaryota; kingdom Metazoa; phylum Arthropoda; class Insecta; order Trichoptera; family Hydropsychidae; genus Leptonema; species Leptonema lineaticorne. The sequence goes on along the minus strand of JANIJI010000030.1, from coordinate 424,559 downwards.
CATTTGCCATAATGGCTTCTGTCGGTCTGCCTACGAATCTTCACGCTTGTCTATTCACCGTCTCCCTTTTGATCGTCCTGTGCACCATCAGCATTTTTTGCTTAGTGGCCGTATCCGTTGACCGCTATTGGGCTATATTACATCCTATGGGCTATTCGAGGAATGTTCGCACCAAAACTGCTATAAGTGAGTATTAAAATATTTATACCTTTTATTTCTTTTTTTTCATATTTTCAAAAGATAGCTTTTCATATAAGTCATATTAACATTTTTTTCATTCCCGCATAAGATGTGTTAAAAGCTATCGTTCTAAAAATGATAAAGATATGCTATAATATCGAAATTTAATCCGCTTTATGGAATTAGCCTATTAAAAATTTATCGATGTTTTTGATTCTAATGTTTGTAATATAGTCATAAATTATTCTGTTTGATTGAAGATTTAATTTATTAGATCATCAAAAACTTTTTTTATTGAACGATATATATATATATATATATATATATATATATATATATATATATTATTTTAATTATAAATATAATCGTAAATATATCGGAATTTTATTCTACAAAAATTTAAATTTAAAGATTCTAGGAAGTGATGCATTGCTTTGTTTTGCGATTTTTCAAAATTTAATTATATATAATTGACCAAAACTATTTATTTTATTGAAATATTACTTTATAATTATTTAGATCAATTGATATTTGAATCGATAAATATTTTCATTATACTTTTAATGAATGATAATAACGATATATATAATATGAAAATGCGTTGAATATATAATGTATCATAAAAACGAATATATTATATTTGTATTTGCTAAAAAAAATATATGTATCAAGGATAAATTCATATTAATGTATTTATTATACAATATATTCAAATGAAAATGTAAAAAAAAGTCGTTTAAATTATAGTAAATGAGAAGTTTATTTTTTTTGATACGGTTTTGTAATTAAAAAAAAATTAGACGGCCGACACGAAAATCGGAAAATCTGAGTGGAAAATTTCAACCCAATGAGTCATTTAAAAGGCGAAATCGTATTAGCGCACATTTTCATCACATCGACGACCTTGCAGCATGGAAACCGTCATAATTAATACGTATATATATATATATATATATATATATATATATATATATATATATATATATATATATTTTACGCAAGAAAGACATTGCACGAACACAATTTGTTTATTTATTTTGCATTTATGGTATTATCGTGATATAATATAATGCACATTATAGATACAATTATGCAAAAAGAAATGTTTTTCTTTTAGAACGGCGAGGAAATTTTTGATTCAATGTCGCATTTGTCGCCAATCAAATAAGTTTAGCAAATAAATATAAAAGTTGCGATTATTAATTCTTAAAAAATATATATTTTTCTCACATTCAGTCCAATTTTTAATGTTAAATATTAGAAATTAAATTTTACACATAATTTAAATTTAGCTCATGTTGTAAAATATTTTTCATTAAACACAACGACTGCATTCTTATGAAAGTAAGTACAAAATTCACAACATGAATAAAAATTTCGAATGGTAATTATATGTTTAGATATCTAATCAAATTTTTATATACGAGCATATCAAATACTAATTTACAATTATTATAGTCACACGCGATATTATGATGTTGCATGATATGTATTTTATGAAAGAAAAAAAAACACTTAAGTAGAAGAAAACAAATGTCTAACCACTTTCATATTTATGAGGATATAAATATTTTTTAAAAGTTTTGAAAATGGAAAATATGAAAGATACGAACTATTCTCAGTAAATTTTAAGACTGTCTCAAGTTTTTCAAACATTTTCTTCTGTATTGTGAGATTGAGTCGATAGTTCATTTCAATTTTTTGTTCAATTTTAATATATTTTATTTATAAAATACATTAAAAATAATAGAATTAATTGAAAAAAAAACTAATTAATCGATGTAAATAACATAATTTAAAAAATGGTTGTAGAAATTTTATTCATATATATAATAATCAATGTATTCAGAAAAGTAAATACAATTTATAAATATGTGTTTTAAATTATAAATTAATATGTATATAGCATCTCTAAATTAATTGATCATAATTATAAAATAATATAATTTTATATATGTTTTTTTTATATATTCATATTGCTTTATATAGAAATATTATAAAAATAAAGTTTGGATCGTCATAAAACATACGTTAGGATATTTGTAAAAGAATCGTGTTCGATGTTGTAGTTCACGAATCTTTTTACGGTTCCCGAGGGAGTTAAACATCCGATATGGTCGACTTTCGATATTTGATTTATCATCAAGACGCTAAAATAAGGTTTAGCTATATTTTTTTCGACATTGAGACATCTTGAAAAGGGTTAAAACCTGCCAAATTCGCATATTCGGAAAAGAAAACTTGAGGATATGTTATTTTTGTACACGTTTTTTTTTATATATATGTTATCTTTCGGTAATTCTAGCTTGCAAATTCCATTAGAGCACTAGTTATACACACACATATATATATATATATATATATATATATATATATATATATATATATCTGAACTTTTAGACGTACAGTTTAGTTTATGTGTTGAGCCATAATGTCCGTTTAACCGTTCGAGTTGCGTGCGTGAAAAGCGAAACTAATTTAACGCATATTATCGAAACGAGGGGTGTGTTTTAACTTGTCGACAAGTTCGATTAATTTAATCGAAACCAAATTTTTGGATCGTTCTCTATTAAAGATCAACACTTTTCATGCTGTCTAAAATTTTATATGGCACTTGGTTCCGATGACACAATCGGAAACTTTACATTGTCCATTATAATCGAATGACTGATATTATAAAATCAATTTAATGTGAAATATATTATTAAAAAAAATCGATATTTTATAAGCTTTTTCGGATGGACAAAATATTTTTCATGACATGTGTCCATAAATATTAACGTAGTCTTAATCAAATTTAAAAAAGTCTATTTTGGTCTCGGTCAAAATTATTGTGATAATAAATTCTGGTTTCTCACTCACTCCTGGTTAAAAGTATAGAAGTTCTGATTTAGATATTAGTAAAATATATAGATTATTAGTAGAGAAATGGTACAACAATAACTAATAACATCTTAGAAAGCAGATAAATTATAAATCAAATTTATTTATTGAGATATATATTTAAGACAAAAATATGTTTAAAATTTGCTGACAATATTAATATTTGTAAAGTACCGAATAAGCTTATATATGAAATATTCCTAAGATGATCAGTGAATAGAATAATAATTAAGCTACAAATATTGTTTAAATCAACATAATCGAATGAATATAATAAGCGTTTAAAAGATTAAAATGTGAGAAAACATGTAATATGTCATATATTAAATATTTTCAGCTTTAAAAATAATTAATGAACTTTATATTATAATAATGAAAATATGGTTTTTCATAAATTTTATGTCAAAACATGTATTTATGCTAAAGAAGCAATATCCCGAAAGGTTTCTAGAAAACGATTTTTTGCTAGATAATCATGAATTCGAAAATGATATGGAAATTTCATATCATTTTCGAATTAATAAAAATAAAAATAATGATTAATTAAAATGATTAACTAGTAGTTTTGAATAAAATTTTTCTAAATAAAATTTAAAAATGTCTTATCCAAAAAAAAATTTCAAAATAACTGGCCAATTCACAAAGAATTTATAAAGAGTCATACATCGTCGGATGCGAATCGACGAGACGAGTCGAATGCTGAAAACCGTTTGCAAAACGTAGTTTTTTCAGCAAAAATATGACGCTTTTTCGTATCAAAAATCGCGATTTTCAAACGAAAACGCAAATTTTCATCGCTAAATTGCAAAATATTTGTCGATTGGATTGAATTCGCGCGCGAAAAAAACGTAAAAATATCAAAATTAATCGCGTTTGCGCGGGGTTTTCGAGTGAAAATTGCTTGAAAACATGCGCTCTTGATGGTGAAAAATCATATTTAGACCACTATTTCTCTATTTTATTTATCTAATTGCGATATCTTACGTTTTTCGTTGCTCTTCCATACAAAATTTGAACCATAATGAATTTTCAAAATAACCGGCTAATTCACAAAGAATTTATTCAGAGTCATACATCGTCGGATGTGAATCGACGAGACGAGTCGAATGCTGAAAACCGTTTGCCAAACCTAGTTTTCTCAGCAAAAATACGACGCTTTTTCGTATCAAAAATCGCGATTTTCAAACGAAAACGCAAATTTTCATCGCTAAATTGCAAAATATTTGTCGATTGGATTGAATTCGCGCGCGAAAAAAACGTAAAAATATCAAAATTAATCGTGTTTGCGCGAAGTTTTCGTTTGAAATTAACAAAAAAAACATGTACAGCGATTGTAAAAAAATTAAAATAGGAGTATAATTTTATTTTATTTTTTGACCTAGTGTCTGATAATGTCTTCGCGGTATTACTTTGGGTCGCCCAACGAAAATAACGACTATTTACAATGCTTTAACAATAAATATACATTGTAATATAAAGTCAGAATAATTCAGTCGATTTGAAATCTTTTTTACAATAAAATAGTTTTTTTGTTGTTTATTTGTTTATATAGTAGAATTAACTGTGGCGCGCGTGCTATTATTGTGTGATTTATTCCGTAATCTTCTTCCATTGGACAAAATTGCGTTTGAAAATAATTTATGTTTATTTTATTACAACCGGAATTGTTATAATGCGACCGTGTCAACATAATTGTATATTAGAATTTTCCGCAAAATAGTCGAATCAAAATTCAATTTTGACTTTGAACAGCGCGAATTTAACGGTGCAAAAATGTTTCACAATTTATAAATTGAAATTGAACGCTGAAAATTTTTTTATTCACTGATTTGCACGTCTATAATGAAATATATTAGAATAATAAAGATATCGCTCAAAAACAATTTAAGTCTGAAGGTTCTATGAAATAAAAAAAAATATTCGGTTTAATATAAATGTTGCAATATTTATTTCGATTAAATAGGTTAACGAATATATTCTTGAATTCTAATCGAATACGCAATAGTTATCCAAAATGTTTCAGTTAGACACGTATATAAGGATTGCGAAAAATTGATTCTATATTATATAATATTATTGAGGTTTACATAATTTTTATATTAAACTAAAATTTATCATCGATATATATATATATATATATATATATATATATATATATATATATATATATATACATAATATAAGTTTATGAATATAAAAAAAATTCTTATATAAATTTTAAACAAATATCAACCGATTTATAATACGATTAATATATGTAAATTTTTATAGACAAACAATTAAAATACGTGAAAAACTTTCGACTCATAATCGAGAAAATCTTGAAAAAACTTTACGTCGCTGAAAAGTGTCGCGTTATATGCGTTGTGTTTTTTTCATTTGATTTGCACGTAAATTTCATTTTTTGCGGTTCAATTCCTGAAGATTATACTGTATCTGTAGACGTTTTATCGTGTCGGACAATTGTCACCGATTGCCGCAAAGATTCATCATCAGGAAATTGAATAATGACTCCTCGGACCATTATATTTCGTTTTATCTTTTACGAATCGCAAACGTGATCTTTTTTCATGTCGTGACCTTAACATTTAAAAAATTAAATAATTTATATATATATATATATATATATATATATATATATTTACTATGATAACGACTCAATTGAAGACTGTGCAATTTATTATTTACGGTAGTTTATTTTCATTCAATAAATTTTAAAATAGTTTGTTGATGATGCATATCATCGATCTTTTTTTTTTAGTATGATGTAATTTAAATTAAAATTAAAGTACAAGTAATACAGAAAAAAATAGATATATAAGTAGAAATTATATGTAGTAATATAATTTTATCATATAATATAATCTTGATAAATATTTGTTCAGCAAATGTATAAATTTTAATATTGAATTAAAAATATATATAACGCATATTTATTCTTATAATGAATATTTTACTTATCTTTTTTTTATTATAATATATTCAAGCTTTTCCAGTTCGTTTATTTTGCATACAATTTAAAGATTTTATGCTTTAATGTCAACATTCCACAGAGAAACGTTTATTTCACTTTCTAATGAAATTTAATTTTAATTTATTTTAATAAATAAAATATTTCACGATGAATACATAACATTTTAAATTCCATAAAATCATTAATTATACACATATTGAAGATACGCAAAACCTATCATCAAATTATTCTATTATACACCAAGAATTTTCGATTTGAGTATACGATAATTAATAATGGTTCTTGGTTTTCATCGAATTTTAAGCATATTTTGAACGAATTTAAGCATTCAGCTTTATTCAAAGAAGTTTTCGGTTTTAACAATCAAGCCGTATTATAATTGAGTAAATCTCGAATTTTGAGCTTGTGGATTCAAGAGACTATAAAGTAATATAGTTAGATTTGAAGAGGACGTTTTAAATAAAATAATTATATATATATATATATATATATATATATATATATATATATAATTATTTTTAGTAATATATAATTAGATTAAATATAGAATAATATATAAATGTTTGAATGTCAAGTGTTGATTTGACATTTTGACCCTGTTTATAATTATAATAATGGAAAAATCAATAATATTACGCTTTCTTAGTGACTTAACTTTTTTATTATGTATACCAATTTATATTTTCAGATTTAAACCGTCAATTTACATATATAAAATTTTAATTAAAGTATATGAACCTATATATATATATATATATATATATATATATATATATATATATATATATATATATATATATATATATCAAGTAGAATTAATAATACATGTATAAATGTATGTTTTTATATTATGAATCAAGTCATATATATATTATATTATGATTTCTTTATGGTATAATTAAATCTTGAACTTTTATGATATACTTTTAAGATTCCGTTGATTCTTCCGGTCATAAAAATGTACTTGAAAATCTCATACGAAAATATTACTTTATATTTGAAATGTTTGGAAAATTTTAATATTTAATATATTGCATTTTTGTATATCGAATCATATTTATCATAAATGTATATAGCATTGACTTCGGAATATTTTAAACAAATTTTATATATTTTATATGACCCTCCAGTGTTGCGAATACAATGTAGTATTTTATGGTTTAACAAGCACTGAAATGCTACAGACATTGATTTACAGCTTTTCAGCCTTTCAGCTTTTCAGCGGCTGTCGATTCAGCTCTCGTGGGCGTGTAAGGGAATTGAAAATAAATAAACTGCGTAAAAGTGGAAGTTAATAGAAAATAATCGGCTCAGTGATAAATATCGATTGTAATTCAGACACGTATTGTCTTTTATACATTCTTATACTAAATTCTAAACGAATTATTGAAGATTTTCTCAGCGGAAAATTGAAATTTGGTACTCTTTGTTCTTGTTATATGATAAATGTAATCGATAAAATATAATTATATTAATGTCTAAGGCAACTTTAAAAAAATTCTCTAATAATTTTGAAATATAAAATATCTTAATGATATGATAACTTTTTAGAAATAAATTTTAAACTCGAAATCTGAAAAATATATACTTATTAAAAATATTATTTTCAATAATATTATGATAATAGTTGTGATAGTTGATCTGATTGTGACACATTTTCGTCATTTGTCAACCGAATAGTTATTTGAAATTCAGAGGCTTTATTATGGCCGATTTGCATTTTGGATACATTCTATGGAAACACGCCATTTCATACTTTTTTTTTCATCCTAGAATATATTATTTTAATATTGTTACTATTAAAATAATCCTTTTATATAATAAAAAAGTGATACTATAAAAAAATATATTTTAAGCGGAAAATGTGAGTTAAATATTTTTTTTTAATTTTATAATTTTTATAGTTACTTGATATGTGTTATATTAATTATCTTTCTTTTTTATATATCTAAAATGTTTTACGGTTGACTGAATCAAATTGAATGTAATCAGCATTGGCAAGAATTCAAGGAAATTTCAATTGAATTATTATATATTTTGTTGAATTTTACAATCGTTTAGTGTTAAAAAGACCGTAAGAGATAATTGAAATTTCTATTATATTAAACTAAATTATTACACAAATAATTTAAACATCATTAACAGATAATAATTAAAAAAATATTTTTATTATGTATTCTTTAATACATTTAATATATATTATATTATATTGAAAAATATGATAAATAATCCAATATATGTGTAAAAAAATATTATCTCTTGATCGAAGTTCGAATTGATTAATCATATAAACCAGAATTTCAGTAAAAAAAAAAGTTCATTAAATTAGTTAATGAAATCGTTAAGATAAGCGATAAAACGTTTTTATCAAAGTAATAATATATGTATTTTATATATAATATAATCTTATTGCACTAATATAATATATTATATATATATATTTTTTACCGATTAATATTATTCAGAAAACTTTCATTTTTATCTATATATTGTAATTTTAACTCTTATAGTTAAATAGATGGTAATACCGATTTTGTTTCGGTGTTTTTTTTCTCATTTACTTCAACCAATTGAATTAATAAATAATAATAAAATAAACTAGTATAAATAAAAAAAAGCTTTTTCTGGAAAAACTACAGTTATAATTATATTTCAATATTATATGCCATTTTAATATACAATATATTTTGAAGAATGTTAAAGCAACACAATTTTTTTCCACATAATAAGTTTTGTGTTTGAATCTCTATAATATTATTTTTAATTTTATCTAATAAAATATATATTTTGTAATAAAATTCAAAAGCTTTGAAATTTTTGAGGCAAAAGATAAATTCATAAAATACTGTTTTTTTATTACAGTAATATTAGATTTTTTTAATGTTTTCTTTTTCAATATATTTTCTAGATTTAGCGCATTTACATTTTAGTGTATTTTAAAATTCGGAACAGTAATAAACAATTAATTATTTTTACGTGATTAAAAACGAGTCATTAGCGCGCGACAAACAAACAAACAAATAAAAAAAATCGGTATAATTTAATTAAAGTTTGTTATTTTTTTCTTCTACGTCATTAATAAAAAAAGCGTATTTTGTATATTTAATACGAAGCTTTTAAAATGTTGTAACAGATTTCCGAGAATTTCAAAACTAGCCGTTTCAACGAAACGCATTAGGTCAAAGTTTGCAATTAAATTATGCCAAGATAAAAGTGAAAAAAATATTAATTATATATTATATAATATTTTTTTAATGCTATTTTATTATAAAAGATTAAAATTTCTGATAAAAAAAATAATTAATTCATCGCAAATCGAGTTTCGCAAGAAAAACGACAAACACTGTTAGAATCGTTAATGGCGAATCGTCATTGTAATCATATAAAGGTGCGAACACATTTCGCCGAAATCGAATGATAATTAATATTGAACGCAGAATTGCGAATTAGATTTTGCTGTAATAAAAATTCGATTAGAGGATGTCGATAATTGTCGACGTAATACGTGACGAATATTTTCAATTGTGTAATATAATAATTAATAAATCGGAAAGTTTCAAAGTCTTTCTGTCGCACTATGGTCACACTAAAAGTATCTTTTAAAATTGAATTATTCATAATCGATCTAAATTATAACGATTGATCGAAAAAAAGTACAATTATTAAATTAATACATAAAAAGAGTTGTTGAGGAAACGATCATTTTTGTATAGATAATATATTATATAAAGAATCTTAAAGAGGAATCTTTTATATTATATTGTGATTATTATATTATAAAATTTTGATTGTTTCATCCGTTGAAAAGGATATCAAAGTTTTATTATCAAATAACGTAGAATATTATTGATAATAAAAATTTAGACGGTGTCATATTATGATATCTAAAAATTTTTATAATATAAAAACGAGCGTTGTTTATTTTTTTTTTATACATGAAATAGTGCTTATTTAAGATTTATTGCTAAATATATTTTATTAAATAAGGTGCTAGAAAGTGGACTAGTTGAGAAAATTAGATTTTAATAATAAATAAGACGACTAGTATAGGATAAATATACATGTTTATATGCGAATGTACGTGAAAAAAATATTATTTATAATATAATATATTTGATAATATCAAATGACGTGTTGAACAGTTATTATTATAGCTATAATATATTCAAACGATGCTTTTCAAACTTTTATTTATTTAATTTATATTATTTAGTACTGTTATAACACTGAGATTAAAAAGTAAGATGAATTTGTCTATAAAATTTAAATTCTTTATTTATTCTTTTAAATCAATTTCATCCCCTTCTAAGTAATCCCTGTCCGATAAAACACATTTTTGCCAACGCTTTTTCCAGTCCTCGAAACAGTCGTAATAGTTTTTTTTTCGAAATAGCCTACAAGACCCCTTTGATTCGGTTTTTATCTCTTCACTAGTATCAAAACGGCGTTCCCGCATTGGCCTTTTAAATTTGCTGAATAGCCAGAAGTCGCACGGAGCCAAATCAGGCAAATACGGTGGTTGTGGAACGATGAGTCGAGTTTTTTTTGTGTTGTGTTATCACGCACGTAATCATAATTGTAAGAGGAAAATATGAAATAGAAAATGATTATGCATTTCAAATTGACATGTTTTTCGTGTATTTGTCGGTTTGCGATATAGAATTTTTAACGCGTTCTCGTTTTCAATACGCAACGTGAAATATCATTTTCCCCTTTTTTTGTTTTGTTTTTCATCAGTGCGGAAAAGCGTTTTTCCCCAATGTGCTCACTTTTCACCCTAAAAATAATGTTCATGCTCGATTACAATCAACGTACAGTTAATTACCGACGTACAAGTCATTAAACGCGCACTCTTTTTTTCCTACCACGAACTACTTCCGTTTATTATTATTTTCAATTTAAGAAATTGAAAAATTATCAATAATGATAATAATAATTGAGTTTTTAGAACTTTTAAATAAGCAATTTTAAATCTTTATTCAAAATAAACGACTATGTTTTCAAAAAAATATTTTTCATATTAAGAAATATTATACTTTTCATTTTCATTGAATTTTCTAATATCATTACAAAATTACATCTTTAATAACATTTTTTTTGGATAGGCTGATGGAAAATTAATTAGTATTTAAAATTATAATTAAAGTCATCAACGTTGTAATAATATTTTTTTTGAATAATTAACCATTAACCTATCATAGACGAGATAAATCAATTTTAGTATAAATAGTATATATGCTACATTTTCCTTTCATTTTATTATTTTATATATTATAATTTAAAACTCTTTAAGAATTTTATATTTTAAAATAATTTTTACTCATAAATTTACATTTTATTTTTAAAATTAATTTTTCATACTGAATGTATTTCAATGCATTTTTTTCATGGTATATAGAAAAGGTTAATAAAATAGTATTATATTGGACTTTTAGAAAATTCTATTTTATGTCAATATTTTTTTTATGAAAAATCAATTTAAAAATATGTCACTATTTTAACGAATAGAATTTATTTTTTTTATTATATGTTTCTGACTATATATATAGAAAGAATGGGTGATTATTATATATATGATTGACGTATTTAATAATATATAAACTTTACTATATTTGTATGTATGAATTTGTCACTTGACGAAATATAATCGGCGCCAATATGTCTGACTTTTCATATCGAAAATCATCTTTAGAATTATATAAACATCCGATAATGTCATTAAGAATAAAGTAGAATGGATAATTTTCAAAATATTACGATTTTGATATTCGATTTCTTACATCGGATTTGAATGGAGAAAAACATTTTTATTACCGTTCGCGTTCTACAAACCTTATGTCAATTTTCACTTTTCGCCGTAATAAAAATTGATTTATGATCGAATTCGTTCACATTTTCCGATCAGGTATTTTATTAGCTTGCTGATCGTTTCACTGGATATGTGCAATTTCGAACAAATTGCGGTATTCATCGTGGAAAATAGCGTTATAAACATAAAAACGAGAGTAAATACAAAAAAAAAAAAATTTAGCGCCACAAGTGTTACGATATCGCTAAAGGTCGATTTAGGGAATGTGAAAACGATAATAAAATAATACAAGAACAACAAAATATTTTCGTTATTTAGACAAATATTCACTCTTATTTGTCGCATGTATAATTACATTAACGCACTTTCCGGAGAAAAGACGCGAACGTTTCGGGGGTTGAATTTTCCGGGTCACGGTCGTTCAAAAATACGTCTCACTACCAAAAATATATGTTAATGTATATTCAAAAAAAAAATAGTCGGTCTCAAGGCATATTAGATTGACCCTCATCATGAACGTTGAACTTTATCTTTCTTTTTTAACGAATCGAAAAATATATGTATATGCGTGTGAATTTTCTATATAATTTTCTTTGTTTTTCCGTATTGAAGAAAAAAGATTTTTTTTAGGAAAGTAATACAACCCTGCACGCATTGCTGTATTTTGAAGATAAGCCAAAAGTGACACGTTTTTACCGGATATTGAGGTTAAGAGTTGAAAAAATTAGTACTATAAATATTTCGCACAGCCTTTTCATATGACAGAAATAATATTTGACATTATTTTAACAGTATAAAAATATTATTTTCTATTTTAAAATGAATAATATATACAGTGTCTTAATATGTTTTGAATTAAATTATAATTTTTATAAATTCGAACGTTAGATTTAGAATGCACATCTAATTTAACATGACAATAAAACTAGATTTTCAGAACTTTATATATTACATTTTTTTTTTTTTGTAAATTTCTTTGATAAATTCTAGTGTTATATAGTTTAATAATATTATTTCCATATATAGTTGAAGGGTTTTATTTGTTCCATTTGAAGGTTTTTTATCGTTTCGGGTCAAAATCCTCGATGACATTCGCGATTTGTTTTTTCATTACTATTTTTGTGTTTTTTTTTTTAGTTTATTTTAGTCAGTTCGATTTTCGAGGTCGCATTTATATTACGTTGATTTCGGAAACGATTACATTTTTTTCCACCCTTGGCCGCTGTGAAATATTCGTTTATTAAAATTATCGTTATAATTAACGGTTAATTAATTAAATTATCTGAATATGCGCTCGCATGATTTATTGCGTATTCGTTATCATTTAATCACCCGAAACAAGGTCGACCAAAAATTACTAATATTTAAAAGGGACTATATCGTTAATATCAAGGATGTATCTTTAATATTTGTAAAAAAAGTAGCCAATGATATAATTCTGTGATCAAAAAGTAAGGTGAATTTATTTATTAAATGTAATTTTTGTATTTATTCTTCCAAATCAATTTCATCCCCTTCAAAGTCATCCCCGTTCGATAAAACGCACTTTTTCCAACGCTGCTTCCGGTCCCCGAAACTGTCGGAATAGTCTTTTTCAGGTTTAGCCTTCAAGACCTATTTCGATTCGGTTTTTGTCTCCACACTCGTGTTCAAACAGCGTCCCCACATTGGCCTTTTGAGTTTGCTGAATAGCCAGAAGTCGCACGGAGCCAAATCAGGCAAATGCGGTGGTTACGGGACGACATGAGTCGAGTTTTTGACAAAAAAGTCACGAAGAACCAGTGCATTATGACATGGGGATTTATCGTCAAGAGTTATTAAAACACTTGTAACTAACAGAGATAATTAAGCCTTTTGAAAAACAGACGTTTGGCAAATGTTATAGACAGTTCTACCAACCTAGGAAAAAAATACAATTTACCTGCCTTCCCGGCAATATAATGCCCGAAAGTTTTAAATGACAATTTTCCCTTACTTTTTGATTACAGTAGTAGATGTCAATTTTTACATGTTTAATTATAAATATAATTAACAGTTTAATTGATTTAATTAAAAAAAATATATATTACAGATTTTTAGTGAAAAATAGTAATAAATATTAGAACTATAAGATTTTGATTTTATTTAGAATATTGTAAATTTTATCTCAAATTATTCGATTAATTTGTATTAACTATATGAAATACAAATATAATATTAATAATGCTTTTTAAGTGAAAAAAATATTTAAAATTTTTCAGCTCTTTATATATAATGTAGTACATTTAATGTGCACAATTAAAATTTAAGTTATATTACGACTTTCGCTTTCATTTAATACAACATTTTTAATTGCGAGAACAGTAATTATATAAATTAAAATATTTTCATTAAATTGTAAAGAAAACAATTTCATCTAAACATTTATTTGTACAATTAAAATTTAAAATCATAATAGTATTATATTTAGTTAAAGTATTTGTTACATCAATCTAAATGTAAATGCTTTTTCCTGTCAAACAGAATAAATAAAATAATAATCTTGATATTTTAAGATAATATTAAATATAATGATTAAACGTAGAATTGGCAATTTGTTTTGCTATCCGATTATTTTTTTTTATCTATTTTTGTTCTTTTCACAATGATTGATTACAGAAAAAATATTAATAACGATTTAAGCTATAGTTTATTAACGAAGACTGTTACTTAAAAAAATAAATAAATTTACATATATTAATATCACTCATAAATAGATGCACATTTATAAATATATAAATATGTACCAATATTTATAAAAAAATGCAAATAATAAATATTATTATTAGAAGCACTTAATTTTTGTTATCGCATAATATTAATAGTATTAAATGAATAATCCATCTTGAAAATGACAATATTTTGGACAATACATAGCTTTAGTTTTTTTTTGCGTTTCAGGACTTATAATAATATGTCCTGAAAATGCATGTACGATTTTTTTTATTTAAATTAATTTAAATAAAAATTTAATTACACATAATATATATATTAAAAACGATGCGAATGGAATATATTTCAATTAGTGATATATCAAGAAAATTAATGTATTGACAGTGTAACGTTAATTGATTGTTGTTAACGTGTTTATAAACGTCCTGTTCTTGTATGTCAATGTGTTTGTGAAAATGAAAAAAAATATGAATTTATATCATACATATCGAGTTTAATTATATGAAAAATTGTATTTTGTAAATATTTATAATGCGCCTATTAAAATGATATTTTTTTTCCAATTGACAGGTAAAATTGTACTATAATTTTTTTTCAGCATTAACGATAATATTTTTTATTATCGATATATTTAGCTTATCATTGATCGCAGCTATATTTCCTACATGTATAATAAAATTTCATATAATAAAAAAAATTATCTATTTTTATATGATGCTTCCGTTAGATTGATTGATGACACATTTATTTGAGTTGTAGCAGGTTTCAGATTAGAGTATTAATTTATTATTATTTTATCGTAAATATACATTCTTCAAAAAAAAAAATTCTTATATAATATATTATGTTTAAAATATCTTTTTGTTATTTTAGTTATTTTTTATTAGTTATTTATTATTATTTTTTTTTGCATTGTCTTTAAATTTTTTGTAAATTAAAACGTAATTGCATTCTTCTTTTGGATCGCGCTGTAGTTTGACGACCTTTTAATAATAAAGCATATTCAGATGTCGGAGCTTGTTTTAATTTAATAATTGCACTTGTAGCCTTTGTTCTTTTGCCGCCGTTTGCTATAATAGTATATATATGCGCATATTTTATATTTAAGGACGATGTTTTTCATGATGTCGACGTTGAAAAAGCCTATATATAAAGTTATTTATACGCTAAAAGACTGAAATAAATGTTCAGAATGTAAAATGAGATTTTTTCAGATAAGCTCAAGTATTTTCCATGTTGAGTTCATTTTTTTTCACTTGACCTTACACTTATTTTCGTTCTCTTTATATATTTGTTATTTTGAACGCTATATAGGAAATTGACTAAGGGCACAAAAGGACATTTCTATTCTTCAGCTAACGCTATCAATAGTTTTTATTATTAGAAATATATTGTCATTATATTATTTTTCTGAATAACAAAAAAATAATTTGAATTATTCACGAATTTTGTGATAAAATTTACTTCTTAAACGTAATATAAATCCTTTTACCGAAGCAATAACATACTTTTTACATGGTTTTTGAATTTTATAAAGGTTCGCATATGGTCATCGGTCTTCGGGTTGAACGTGTCTGTTTTATACGATTAACATGTAAAAATAAAATACAGATATCATCGCATTTAGTATACTTTTCAAATGAACCCTTATGTTGTTTCTACGTAAAATTTTTATAATTTAAAAAAATCATAAACGAACTATATGACATGTTATAAATCTGACTCGAAAATTTCAATATTTAATTAGAGTTTTTATTTATAATATACAGAGTGCTTCAATATATATATATATATATATATATATATATATATATATATATATATATATATATATATATATATATATATATATATATATATTGTTTAAAACTAAAAATTAGACAAATTAATTGTTATTTTATTATTTATCAATATTTATATGTTATATATCTATATATATATATATATATATATATATATATATATATATATATATATATAAATTTTCTATCAAATAAGCTTTCGTGTATATTTTATGTAAAATTTTGTTATAATAATAATGTATTTTGTAAGTTTCAATGTGTTTTAAATAAATCGTTAAAAGTTATCCAAAGATAGATATTCTTGTTTAAGTCTTACAACGAAACTTGATATACAACAAAAACTTTTGATAAAGCTATAAATTTCAAGTGTAACTTTTAATTTATATTATCTATAACTTGATAACAATAAATATATATTTTTTGAAAGTCATATGTGTTGATAATTATAAATTTCATAAATTAAATGTCATTTGGATTAATTAATAATCTACCCACAATGATTACATATTTTTCAATGGCAAATAAAGTAAACAAACTTTTGCATTTATAATATATAAATAAAATATTTTCCTAGTTTATTCAGTAAATTTGTGATCGAAAACGAAGATTAATTAGTTTTCATTGTTCTCGGTTGAATTTTTAGGATGTTTAAAGTGTCAAAGGCAAGGTTTTGAAGACATTAATAAAATGCTTTTCCCCGGTTTTCCCCGGTCTGAGGGAAAACGGTCAATAACTTCGGTCAACTATGAAGTGTGACAAATTTTCTTTTCATCCAATGAGAAATTTTCCGAGGAAAAAGAAAATAAAGTTACCGAAAGACGATGAAAAGATGCGAACGTTGTCCTAGGTCAAAGGGCATTATTATTTAATTGATTAAAGTTATTATTTAATTAATTTATCATTTCTAGAATTTTAGAAATTAATATAAAATATCGGTAAAAAACTTAAATATATATATATATATATATATATATATATATATAAATATAAATTTAAATTCGTATACGAATATGTTTAAAAATATTCATACTAAAATGTCTTCATATTTTTTTTGTATATTATTAAATTATTATTAAATAAGGTGAGAAATATTTTATTATACATAATAATCTTTTTTCATAAATTTAAATTGTAGACGATCAATTGAAGTGTAAATTATATATTCTCGGCACTAATGTGACCGTCGTCCTATAACTTTGATTTCACATTTTTCCGACTC
Source organism: Leptonema lineaticorne (assembly GCA_024500535.1). NCBI lineage: Eukaryota > Metazoa > Arthropoda > Insecta > Trichoptera > Hydropsychidae > Leptonema > Leptonema lineaticorne. The sequence continues at coordinate 407,001 of JANIJI010000030.1, read as the reverse complement.
GAATACGTGCTTTTTCTTTTTTTCCTTCATTTTCTTTTGTTTTTCCGCTTTGTTATTCTTCTCAGCTTTTATTATATATACGCAACCGATATTACAGTCTAGTAATGGCACGCGCATACTATCCAGAAATGGAAAACTTGCAAATCGATACTAAAACAAAATGCCTCTTTTTATGCGTCGACGCTTTCATTAGAACAATATGATACTCAATAAAAGTGTAATACAAGGATTCAAATAAAAAGAAAAACTTTGATAAATATGTAATAAATATCATTTACTAAAACTTATGTCTAATATGGATAAATTTTATGAATATTTTAGTTTATTTTTCTTGATATTTTTTCGATGATAAAACAGTAAAATATCTATATATACGACTGTGATCAATAAGTAAGGTGAAATTGTTATTTAAAACTCCCGGGCTAATCAGGAAAGCAGGTGAATTGTAATTTTTTTTCCTAGGTTGGTAGGACCGTCTATAATATTTGCCAAGCGTCTGTTTGTCAAAAAGTTTAATTATTACCAAGTTATATGTGTTTTTAACTTGGAAATAACTCTTGGTTCATTCATCACGATAATGCACCATGTCATACTGCATTGGTTCTTCGCGACTTTTTTGCCAAAAACTCGACTCATATTGTTCCGCAACCATCGTATTTGGCTGATTTGACTCCGTGCGACTTCTGGCTCTTTGGCAAACTCAAAAGGCCAATGCACGGACGCCGTTTTGATACGATTGAGGAGATGAAAACCAAATAGAAGAAGGTCTTGAAGGCTATATTGAAAAAATATTCCGACTATTTCGAGGACTGGAAAAGGCGTTGGAAAAGTACGTTTTATCGGTCGGGGATTACTTTGAAGGGGATAAAATTGATTTGAAAAAATAAATAAAGAATTAAATTTTATAAACAAATTCACCTTAGTTTTTGATCACGGTATTATATTACTATGATTTCTTATGCATTTATTTGATACGAAATTAATTAAAATAATATTTTTTTTAAATATTATATATAATAGATTATTGAATATTATATATCGTAATATTTATGTAAACAAAATTGTTTTTCTTTTTGTTAAAATTATTTTTTTAAAGTGACGTCATTTATTTAATGAAAATTTAATGTGATCCGTGCACAAGACGACAAGTTATGGGCGAGTTTATATATTAAAAAAAAGGAAAAGCTTCACAAATTACAGCCACCAAAAGAGCGTAAGGTCCGACCGAGTTTTCAGCTGAAATTCGTATAATCGTGAAATATGGCCGCTTTTCGGTGTCGACACGGTAGTTTTCCGCAGAAATTTTTCCACGAACATTTATATGTCTTTTCGTGTGTTTTTTTCTTCTTATTTTTATTTATATAATATTTTCTTTTTTTCCATTCTTCTTTTCCCCCTTTTAATACTCGGACGAGTAAATTATGCGACGTTTATTGTCGTTGCACGCGACGGACTGATTGTGTCGTAAAATTTAATTAAACAATTGTTTAGTGGACGGCGAGACGAATTGTCGAGAAGAAAATTTTTATTTTTTTTCATTCTTCTATATGAATATATATATATATATATATATATATATATATATATATATATATATATATACAGGATGATGTAAATCTATGCGATAGCTAGCTACCAATTTAGAAGAAAAAAAAATACTATAAGAAAACGTTAATCAAATGTTTTGTCTTTTTTTTCTAATTATCTATAAATAAAATTTACTATGATGTTAAAAAATTTAAAACTTGAAGTATATAAATGTCCAAATTGTTAAATTCAGAATATTAAAATATATTTTTTTTAAGTTTTAAATAACTTTAATTTTTTTATTATACAAAGTAATATTCAAAATATTGTTCCTTTATAGAAATTCATATTATACTTTTTTTCGTGATAATTTTGATAAAAATGTCATAAATAGAATTGGAAAATTCATATCGATTTATTATACATGGTGTTTATATATTTCGTTTCCTACGTAACTGAAAGTGAATTAAATAGAAAAATATTTATTTCAAATAATTTCTATTATCAAATTAATATTATATATATATATATATATATATATATATATATATATATATATATATATATATATATATACATACATGTATATGAATATTTAATATATTTATCTATTGCGCACTTATAGATTTAAACTTTTACATTTTTTATTTTGAATAATATATATAGTAATAGTAATATAATATATATACCTACACACACACATATATATATATATATATATATATATATATATATATATATTTATTTATTTATTTATGAAATTTTGAAAATATCGATTGCTACAAAGTGCTACTAGTAAATTTTTAGATGTTATCGTTTAGAATATTATTGTGACCGGAGGTTTCTATTTTTATTTTTAAAATAGTAGAGAAAAGTACTACTAAATCTATTTTGGAAAATGCGATTAGAATTAGTATTGTAATATAATACTCAGAATTTTAACAGAAAAAATTAAAATAACAATAGTACGGAAAACTTTTACGTTTTGTTAAAATATAATAATTTTGACATTATATATACAAAATGAATAGAGTTAAAAATATTATATTGAATTTAACTATTTTTTAGTTATTATAAATATATTTCATTTATTCAGTAGAATTTGTCTCGGATTAAATTAAATATTTCATACGATGACGTATGAAGTCGCGAAAAAAAAAGACATACCTTTTCACAATATTCGTGCAGGGTTTCATTTGAAAATTGAAATTCTAAAAAAATACAGGGTGGTAGAAAAGTAGATAACGAGCGTGACCCGTAACGTGATCTCGTTCGTTGCAATGACGTCAAATTCACCCTTTCGTATTAAAGTCGTATCGAATTCAAAGTGTAACGAATTAATTTAATTTTTAACGCATGGCTAATTGTCATTTTTTTTCTCTCTAATTAAAATCACGCGAATATATTTTTTAATATTATTATATTATCATACGTGTGAACTAATTTTTGGAATTACACTCCATAAAAAAATAGTGCAGAGGTTTACATTTGAAAAATACGAACGATATCATCGAATATATATTTTTTTTAAATATCGATAAATATTTTAATATATTCTGTAATAAATATTATTAAAATGTACATGTTTTTTTTATATAACACATGGATTTAAAAGCAATCCATCATATTACACTTCATATGGTAAACTACAGTTTTACGAAAATAAACGCATTTACCAGATTTAAGATAACTCAAACAAATATCCAAAGAAAACAAAACATATTATATATAAAGCAAGATCAAACATTATATGCTTTTTATGTCTTAAAATATTTATTTCTCTTTGAAATATATATATGTTATAACTACTGTGATCAAAAAGTAAGGTGAAATTGACATTTAAAACTCCCAGGAATTACTAGGAAGATAGGTAAATCGTAATTATTTTCGGCAGGACTGGTTGCTAGGACTGTCTATAACATTTGCCAAGCGCCTGTTTGTCAAAAGGTTTAATTATCTCCGAGTTACACGTGTTTTTACAACTCTTGGTTCCTTCATCACGATAATGCACTGTGTCATACTGCATTAGTTTTTCGCGACTTTTTTGCCAAAAACTCGACTCATATTGTTCCGCAACCACCGTATTTGCCTGATTTGGCTCCGTGCAAATTCTGGCTATTCAGCAAACTCAAAAGCCCAAATCGGGGACGCCGTTTTGACACCATTGGGGAAATAAAAACCGAATCGAAGAAGGTTTTGAAGGCTATACATAAATTCACATTAGTTTTTGATCACATTGTTACACAGTGTTTTATAAAATAATTAATATATTATTTTTATTTATTAACATTATCTTTTGGACCTAGAAATTTAACCACTTTCTACCCCGCAGTTTATTAGAGATTAGAATTAATCATTATGGACATTGCTTTTATAATAATTAATGTAATTAATATACGCGCTTTTCCTAAAAAAATAAACATAGTAAATTTCTTGTTAGTTGACTTATATCATAGAATATGATTTCTGCGTTCGTTTTATTTATGAAGGATTTATCGACAATTAAAAATGAAAATGAAATAATATTATTGTTTGTGTTTTCGTAGCGGAGAAAATTTACGCGATCACATTAATGTCATTAATTATAATTGCGTGCTTTTTGATAAATTAATGGGTGGTAAAACGACATCGGTGTCTAATGAACTTTGTTGATCCTTTTTACATAATATTTGAACGTCAATTAGAAAAGCCTAATTTAATATGACGCATTTTTTGTATAATATTCTGAAATTATACGATACATTATATAGTTATTTGTAACATAGAAAAATTAAAAAATAATAATTATAAATATATAATTGATGGAGAATATTTTTTAATCAAAATTTCTCTTATTAGTCAATTAAAATATTCATAAAAGAACATAATTATACGAAATAGTTACCCTGTTTTTTTTTTTTGAAAAATTGTTTTTTTTATAATGAAAGCTTTTTAGAATATTTTCATTAAAAGTGTGTGAATATAAAATATATACTATTATTTCATTAATTTTAGTTGAAAACAAAAAATATTTTATTATGAAACTATTTTCTTTAAGTAGACTAAAATTTAATTGATCATTCGTTAACTGAAAGAAATCGAGTGAATAAATTTAGTTTTTAAACAGAAGTTTCTGAATATTTTTGCTAAATTTATATATAAAACGAAGACGTTTCAGTAAATATAATTTATTTCATAATAAAATACGCGTGAATGGAACAAAATAAAGACTAAATTTATGTATTTAAAGCCAATTAAGATTTTCACAGTGTCAGATGCTCATTAAACAGGTGACTCGAGTGAAAACTGAAACCGTATGATGAAAAAAAAAATTAGATTCATTTTACAACCTCCACTTTCGCCGAAGTCAATTTAGATATTTTAGTAGAATAAAAATGAAACAAAAAAAAAACAACAGCCATCATAAGTTTTATATTATGAAATATTATTTATTTTTATTTCACAATCACGAACGAATTTATAATTAATATATAAAATGCGCGCGTAATGTATTCGATTGGTCGGCATTTTTAATTGAAAGCAATTAATTTCATATAATCGGTATTTCAACGTCGTCTATTGATTAATAGATAATTGAATAAATATTTTAACATTGTTTACGTCATTTTATTGATAGTTTAAAAAAACAGGGTTGAATATAAAATGTTATTGATTATTAATTGTCTGATGTCATACAGACAGTTTTATTTATAGTGAATCCTAAATGAGAAATTTCTACAAAATTTTCTAAATACATAGATTTATATAGTATTTTTTTAAAAGAAAATATTGATATTCAGAAATTTTAATTTTAGATTTAAAAATGTTTTATTTTTTTTGTAATATATTGTTCGATGAGTGATGTGAGAATTGAAAAATTTATAGAATATATATTTTTTCTTGAAAACAAAAAAAAATGTATCAGTGAAACTTGGTTATTGGCACGTAGTGAAGGAAAAAGTTGCACGGGCGTGCTGACAGCACGTTCCACTTGTTGGCGATCACTGCAGCGTGTGTAAATATTAAGAAAGTTCTACAATAACGAACGGGCGCATTTTCTCGAGATCATACGAGAGGAAAAACGCCGGAAAAAGCTTCGTTTATTCTATAGCATTTCTCATTTCCAGAAAAATAAACAATCAAACGACACGCGAAAGCTTCAATCTATCGAAAAGCATCGAATATTGTCTTTCGGAAAATCGACTGCGTGAATTTTTCTTATTTTTCAAAGTGAAACATTGTTATACTCATTTGTAGTCTTGATTTGAATTTATTATTTTCGATAGTAATTTCATACAATTTTTTATAAAGAAATACGCGTGAAAAATCTTTATAGTAAAAAGACTATCTAATATCAAATTACGAAACATACTATGAGCAACACGGACTTAATACATTGTCTTTATAAATGTCACTTTTGGCATTAATTCGCTAATAAACTAAATGTACACATAATGTACGGTATATGTGCTCGTTTAAAACCGCTTTCTTGGAAAATGTGAATGTGCGTTACAACCGTCTTGCTCGTTTTATTTTCTCTTTCGCTCGAATGAAAATGTGTACGTCAGGTTTTTCCGAGTGAAAAATATACAGAGTAGTTTAGTGAAAACTGGCATTTTTTAATTTTTCATTTCTGATATAACTATTATATATATATATATATATATATATATATATATATATATATGTGTGTGTGTGTGTGTGTGTGTGTACATATTTTTTTTTATTTTTTATGAAGTCAAATAATCAGATGAATGTCCGATATTCAAATATATTAATTTTTCAAAATGATTAAACGTTTGATTTTTTTGTCATAATCTATCGTTGTTCAAAAGGAATTAATCTAGATTTTCTCGAATAAAGCACGATCGAGATTAATATTATATAAAATTGTTACAAAAATAATATCGACTACATAATAATTGATTTTTGTTAGCTAAATATTTTTTGTTTTGTTTAATGAATTTCATCGCTCAAAAGTACGGAGGTCAAAAATATCAAATTTTTTCTTTTGACTTCCGCATTATACGATATATTGTAATATTTATAAAAGGATTTTCGTGTAATGCTTCAGAATCTTTTCATCGTCTAATGGAAAGCAGTACTCGTACTTTGAAGCTTTTTCATGAACTTGTGTACAAAAAAAAAATTACAAAATTGTGCATGTATTTCAAGTGTTATAAAAAAAACTTATCAAAACGACTGATCTCCTTGTTTGTGCTTTTCGCATTTTTTTTCCTGAAGAATTATATCTGCACGTGCAACGAATGGGAAATTCATGAATATAACATAAGTTTTGTTGGAAATGCTGAAAAAAATACGAATATATTACATAAACACATATATGATATATTTTAATTTCATTTTTGACTTTTAATTATACACGTATATATTGTATTAAAATATTTAATAATAATGTTAAATCTTTTAATTTTTTAATATCAGTGGTGATTGTATAATATATATATATATATATATATATATATATATATATATATATATATATTCAATTTTCCAGATAATTTTTCAATCAAAAGAATTGCTAGTGCACGTTTTCCTGGTTCATTAACATTATATGCGCACGTTCGATAATTGAATTGCACCACGAAACAGGTAGAATTATATCCTTTCAATTCGATTGACTACCGAACAATGCAAAAATTTCCACTTTTCCCAAGATTCGTAGAATCAATCGGATTTTCAATTTCAATTAAAATTCTTTTAGAGTTGAATACGACGACGCGGAAAAATTTGTGAGTTAACTTTTACGAAAAAAGCAACAGGTGACCTTAAACTGTTCGTCAAGTGTCGATCAAAGTTAGCGGTTACTAGTATGTTTTTTTAATAATAATGATTTTATTTTTATGTATCATTTTAAATCTATATATTAAGTTATTATATTCTTTAACACAGATGGAACAAACATAATTGAACAATTGTGTTAGTGTCGTTTTTAATGTGACCGCAACGCGCCCCGAACAAAGCGCCGACTTAGTAAATTAAATGTAGTAATTTAATCTATTAAAAACGAAACAATTTATACAAAAATTCGCAAATAAATAATTATTGCTATTTATAAAGAAAACTTACAGACAAAAATACACAAATATAAAAGTTTTAATTTTACCATTGACGTAAAACTTATTTTAAGGGTGAATAAATTTCAGAATACAAAACATCTGGTTCCTAATTAGATTCACACGAAAAATTGTATTCTGTCTAATATACGGGCATTTATAAAGCTGAATCCACACTACATAAATGTTAAAAGAATAAATATATTAATAAAAAATTCAAATAGTTTATCACTGAAAGAAAGAATAATAGAGTCGAAATATATAGAGTAAATTTTTGATTAACCATTTGTAATGAAAAAATTGATTCAAGACAGAATAAAAGGAAGATATATATATATATATATATATATATATATATATATATATAAGTAAATAAATTGTTCATAGTATTTGGTGTCGTTATATTATATTGTATATAGGAGCTTATATTGGTCTATATAAAGTCGTGGAAGAAAATTGTTATTTATCTATTAGGGTGCTCGTATATGAACACAAAGGGTGTTTAAGTGCTTAAACTTCTTCAAAGAGTTTGAATCTAGAAAATTTATTTAGATGCTTTATATGAAAGTTGTGATGATTCCTATTAATAATAAGCGTTATCCGAGTAAATATGGGCTTAAATCGATGTCACACTCCTCATTCTGTGTGTACTATATAAATTTATGGTTTCATAATATTATTATACAACTTTTCTTTTCTAATTGTTAATAAAATACGAGTTTCATCTTTTGATTTTATTCGTATGTTTAAAAATATAATATTTAATCTCTGTTTTAGAGTAGATTAAAAAGATTTTTAATCCGTTTAAAATTTAATTATGTGACTCGTTATCGTTATTTTTTTTCAGCATCCTGTCATTGTTAATTTTAATAACAATGTAAAATAACGGCAAGTCACGCCGCTTAATCGACTTGTTTATTAACGGGGCATAAAGTGTTGTCACGTTAATAAACAATTTCTTATAGCATCCTATGATAGAAAAATTTTCACTAAAATAATAATAGAAGCAAAAACGAAACCACTCTACACCAAGGACATAGTTGAAAATAAAAAAGAAAAGACATAAAACATAATAAAACTTTGCTAATTTTGTTATTGTTTTTAGCGAGAAACTTTTTACGATATTGAATTTTTGTCACACTCCATTTTACGCCTCAAATATATATATTTATTTATTGATTTCCAAATGTGTTACTGATAAAGTTATATTTGATTATTAAAATTGTAATGAATTTTATTACTGCTATTATTTTAAAAAATTCTCTAATACTGCAAATAATTCTTCATTCAGATTAATGAAAATATATTGAATGATATTAGATTTTTATTATAGCCTAAACCTCTATCTATATTCATTATTTTAAAAAATATTTATTTTTAATCTTGATGTATTAAAATAAATATATTAATCGAAATAAATAAAATTAATTTTTAAGAGTAAGATTATACAGATTTTAAATTAAATCCTTTGATTTTTTTTCTTTTGAAATGAAAATATATAATAATAAAATTTATAAGACTAGAAACATTGAACGTTAACAGTAACATGTAGAGAATTAACTAGATATAATTTTGATCTGTAATTGAATTTTATTGTGGAATCTTAAAAAAATCTAGTAAAAGATCAAATTACAATTTATTACTATTGTTAGAAATTGTCCACGAAAATAAGGCAATTTTTAGAATAAATCAATAAAACGTTCGAGAAATGATATTAATTTTGATTGCGAAGCATAGTATAACTTTTTAATGTAAAATAATATTGTTATATTTATTTGCTATACATTAAATATATGGTATACCATTAAAATTTTATTTGTATGTAAAAAATAATATAATCGAATATTAATATTTAGCTTTACTAATCTAGTAATTTTAGAAAATGAACATTTAAAATGGAAATAGCAATATATTTATTATACTGAAATTTATCATATTTTAAACGTTTTTATTTTCTTTAGTTAAATAAAAGGTTTATTTTAATTTCTAAAGTGACAAATGTCGAGTGTAATATAATCTCGGTTTTGACTTGAGAAAAAAAATCATAAATTATCGCAGGCTTTACATTTTTAGTTAAATTTAATTAGGATTAACGGCTTAAAAATATAACGAAAAAAAAAATGTCAACACAAGACCCAATTATAATATTAATCATAATGATAATAATCGTTTTATTTTTTTTCCAGTTATAATAAGTTTATGCTGGGTCGCCGGTTCTGTGATTGGATTTTTACCATTGTTTGGATGGCACGCTGGAACATCAGAACATATTTCTTGTTTCTTTGTCAAAGTAATGGATTATGATTTTTTGGTATTTCTTTATTTTGCAACAATTATCACTCCATCACTGGTCCTTGCAGCATTCTATGCACATATATATACCGTTGTTGTAAGACAGGTATAAATAACACTTTATTTATATATATAAAAAATGAAATTAAATAGTAAATCAGATAAAAAATAATAAATTTTGTCGTTTTCAGTTACGTCAAATAGTAACAATGAATCCGGATGGAAACGGTTTTCGTGGACCTAACAATCAAAGTGGAGGAACCATGTTAAGAGTGTTAGGTGCAGCCCAAAAAAGAGAAGTTAAAGCTACCCAAAATTTATCCATTATAGTTTTATTTTTCATCATTTGTTGGATCCCTCTTTATACAATTAATTGTGTGAAAGCGTTTTGTCCCGATTGTTATATTGGAGCAACATGGACTGATTTCTGTATTATTCTTTCGCATTTAAATTCTGCCGTGAATCCAATATTATATGCTTATCATTTAAGAGATTTTAGGGCTGCTTTAAAAAGTTTATTATATAAAATGTTTGGAATTAAAGAGACCAATCCGACCAACGACACGTATTATAAACCGTCTATAATATCTCAAAATCACCGTAGACAGTCAAATATGGAGAGTAGACCCAGTATAATTCATAATAATCAACCCAGAATTTATATCGATTCTCCAATATGGCTCAGACAAAGAGCTGCTGAACTTTCAAACGTATCACCCGGTGTTCCATCGATATCTGGTGGTGCTTCTCCTGCATCCGTGGATTCCAATATAATGTTAACTAATCCACCTGCGCTAAATTCACCGGATAATACTCAGCGTAGGGAAATATGGATGATAACCGAAGTTCCCTCAATATCAGATGAGCGAGAAGTATCTGACGATTTTGTAGAGAATATTCATAAAAAAAATAATATAAAATGTACATTGGAATCTTTATCTGATGATTATGATGATGATGATGAAGTGTTTTTGCCATCAACAGATAAAAATATGGAAGTGGTGCAATATGATTTTAAAAACAATGATGCATATTCTACAGAACTTCCATTTAGAGATAAACGTAAAAGCAGTAATTCATGTAGTGAAAATTCAGATGACTTTTCCAGTATCATAATTAACAGTACTAAGTTTAATAGTGATTCGCAAAACAGTCAACAAAATAGCATTTGCGATAATGACAAAGTTTCGTTTTGCTCAAATTCGCCTAGTCATAAAATTTTTCTCGTAGAAAATGATACAAAGGATGTACCAAAACGTTCATCTAGTCTATGTCAATATTCTAAAAATGCCAAAGACAACAAGTTAGAATGTAAGCATTCGAGTTCCATCAGTTCTGAATATCCATGTAGCCCCACTAAAAATTCAAGATTAAGTCCATTAAAAATAATGGGAGATTTTCTATTCAATCAACCTTTGAAAAAATGTCCTAGTCAAAGCAAAAACTCAATATCAAAAAATAAAAGAAAATATGTTCTGCCAAAACAAAGCACACAAGATGTTTTTCAATATTTAGATTTGCAGAAAAACGGCGTTATTCAAAAGTATCAGACAACAGAAAAGAGATGACACTGCAAACAATCGTCTTCTGTGGAATAAATAATTATATTTTTAATTTTAATTAAACAAGTAAAATAAATCGGTTATTATTTTTCACGATTATAAATTTGGCCTTTGAGTTTCTTGTGCGATAATTTATTTTAGCATCTATTTAGTCTAGTTCCAATACTCGTGATATAAGTTCCATTATATAATAATAATTAGAAAATTATTATTTTTTTAACGTGAGTGTCCTTTGGAAAATGAAAGGCATGCTATTAAAACTAAAGAAATAAAGATTTATTAAAAATTTAATAATTAAAAGACACTCAGAAAATAAGATACAATGACTTTTATTAGCCAATTTTTACGAAAAATAGTTTTATATGATGTTTAATTATTGTACATGTATATTGAATTATGTACCTGGATTATAAAATGTAGTTTTTAATATATTTTTCAATTAAGATGCTAGAAAAACTATGATTCCATAAAGTTAAATTCTAATATGAACACTTATTTTCATAAAGTGCCATTTACAATTAATTTTTAATTATATAATTTTTCAGACATACAAGAAGTTTATTTAAATCTAATTAAAGAAATTATTTTTTTCTAACAAAAATAATAAACGAGTACTATTTGTGACTAATGCCAAAGTCTTGACGCCTGTGATGATTTTAATATTGAGCTATTATTTAATTATTACATATATTTTATGTTCTAAATAAGGAATCGATATACATATATATTTATATTGAAAAAGAGGAATAAAAATATACAACTATATAAATATAATTTTGGACTATTTATTCCAATTAAAATTATATTTATTACATAAAAAACTATCATTCCAAGAAAGACAATTTGATTTCTATTTTAAGCAATATTTTTATCGTGAATGAAAACCAAAATATAATATTTTTTGTAAACGTTTCATTTGGGAACAAGGGAACAATTTTTTTCAGTTATATATATATATATATATATATATATATATATATATATATATATTAAAGTGAGAGGATAACAACTTTTGGTTCATTTTCTATGGGTGTAATTGAACAAAATTATTTTTTGATGTTAAATATGCGCTGTAAATTCTGCTATATGCTATAATTCTACTATAAATGTTTACATTAAAATTATGACATATATAAAATAATAATTGAAAATTGATTGGTATTGTTATTAGATTATAGATATATCATAGGATGCATTATTATTGAAATTATTTTAATTTATTTTTACTTCTTATATTTTATAAAATCGAGCTATTGTAATATAAAATCATCTATTTATGATAAAATATGTGAATTAAAAGTCTCAGCTTTAAAAAAATATTAAAAAAAAAAATAGAAATCTACTTTATTTATATAATGGTCTTCCAAATAGAAAAATATATTTCATCCAAATATTTGTTAATGTATATTTATATTTTTAAATATAACTTTTCCTATATAAACCTAAAAATTAAGAATATTTATAAACATTCCAATTTAATCTCATAATTCAGTATATTAGACATTATATATATATATATATATATATATATATATATATATATATATATATATATAATCAAAACTTATAATTTAGTAAAAAACACTTTTAATTTCATTCAAACAACCGTCAATTATTTCCGTCCTTATTTATTTGTTAAGTATCAAATAAAATTTCGTAGAAAAGTTATTTATAAAATTTATTTAGTAAATATTTCAAGTCATGAAATACATTAAAAAACAGATTTATTTTCATTGTATGTTGTTTCTATATAGAAATTGCTCTTATGTGATCGCTTAAATATTAATGTACAATTGATACAAATATATTTATACATAAGAAATAAAAATTTCGTTTTAATTTTTAATTTAGTTAAAATTATTTGTGATTCAGTTTTTATACAACAAATTTTTAATTTATATAATAGAACACACACACACACACACACACATATATATATATATATATATATATATATATATATATATATATATATATTAATTGATATGAACAATTATAAATCAAAAAAATAATAATTTTTGATTATGTTTATTTAATATATTATATTATATTTAAAAGTATCAAAAATTAAATCAAAATGTTATTTAGACTTTTTTATTATCGAAGATTATATACATATTTTTTTTTGACTATATAGATTTAATAAATTTATTTACTTAATTATAAGATTATTTATTTTAAATCAATTTATGATAGGGGTATCAATTGAAATATTTTGAATTCATATTCGGTATATGGTTGAAATATTTGTGATCGAGTTTCCTCGATAACTGTCATTCGAGCGTTCGCCTTTGGCGTATTTTTCTTCTCCGAGTCTTTTAATAAAATCAGTCACCATAGCTTTAATATCCGGAAATATGATCGGGATACCCGACAAGTCGTGGCAGCCGCCGGCCGCCGCTATAGAAACGTCGTTCGTATTTTTTAAAATACTTTTTTTCTATTTCGCACATCGAGGTTACGCTATCGTCGCATATAAATAATATTTTTTCAATTAAAGAATGGGCGAATTCACGGTGGAGATGTATTGGAAACACGCTCCCAACACGTGTCGTAATTTTATGGAACTGGTTCGTCGCGGTTACTACAATAACACAAAGTTTCACAGGTAAATAAATTTAAAATAACGGATCGTTAATACTATATCTCGTTTCGTTAATCGATCTCGACGTTTATTTTTGTCAACTTTAATATTTGCAGAATTATTAGAGATTTTATGATACAAGGCGGCGATCCCACCGGAACCGGAAGGGGCGGATCTTCGATATACGGTCAGAAGTTTTCCGACGAGATACACGACGACTTGAAACACACGGGAGCCGGTATTTTATCGATGGCCAATTCCGGACCGGACACTAACGGATCTCAATTTTTCGTGACTCTCGCTCCGACGCAATGGCTGGACGGGAAACATACGATATTCGGAAGAGTGCAGTCCGGAATGGGCGTGATCAAAAGAATAGGACTCGTCGAGTGTGACGGCGGCGACAGGCCCGTCGACGACGTCAAGATCGTGAAGGCTCACGTTCTAAAGATGTGATCGACTTAGTTTTAAATTCGTTTTGTAATATTTTTCATTTTTAATATAAAAGACTTCGTTGCGATTTGGTTTGTTTCGTTTTTTATTTATAAATTAAACCGCTCAAATCGAAGACGCCGAAAAATGAAAATAAAATTTTCGGGCGACGGTCGCGATTCGGGGTGCGTAGACCGCGCGTTCGCCGTCAACAACGAGCGACGAGTGTTGCCATAGGTAAAAATCGGGAAGGCGTTCGCGGAGCGTCCCGGCGGCGGGGGGCGAGAGGCGGCGTCGTCGCGGGTCCGTCGAAGAGACGTCCGAGTCGAAGAGAAAGGCCGCGGTCGAAGCGACGGTCCCGTTCGAGAGGGCGGAGCGTCCTCGTCTTCTCGCGTCGACGGATTTTTAGGTTTGGCAACATTAGTCGTATTTTTAGACCGCGGCTACATGTCATTGGGGCGGCGCGGCTCCCGCTGCGGATATCCCGTCGGCGGAGGCGGAGGCGGAGGCTTTCGAGGGCGGTTTCGACATGCAGGACCGGAGACCTCGACGGGAGCTCTCGTGGCAGGCGATCCAGAAGATCGTCGGCGTGAAGCTGTCCGTCGACGTGCTCCGCTTCGACGACCTCTCTTGGCCTAAGCACGACTCGGACGTGGAGATCATCGAGGACGACGAGCCCGACGACGAGAGTTCGCCGCCCCCGACGGCGCCGCTCGCCCTCGTCACCCCCTGCACCCCTCCGACGCCGGTCGCCCCGCGGCCCTCTCCGGCACCCGCGCCCCTCCCTCCGCCCGCGCCTCCCGCCGACCCGGAGCCCGGCTCGTCCCCCGGGAGAGACGCGTCTCCGTCCCCGCGGTCGCCGTCGCCCCCGCGCTCCCCGACCCCGACGGCGGCGGCGACCCCCCGCGACGAGGCCGCCGACGACGGCTACGGCGACAGCTCCGTGTTCATAGACGACTACCTGGAGGTGACCCTGTACACGGACTCGGAGTCCAACTCGCCGCACGGCTGCTCCGCGTGCGATCGCTCCTTCCCCACGAGGGCGGAGCTCGACTCGCACGCGTGCGCCTCCAGGAAGGCGGCCGTCGACGACAGGAAGCACGGCTGCCACGTCTGCTCGGACAGGTTCGCCACGTACTGGGAGCTGCGCAAGCACATCAACTCGCACTTCCCCGGGATGCTCGACTCCAAATCGAGCTTCTGCCACCTGTGCCAGAAGGACTACACGAAGACCGGCTTCATGAACCATCTGCGCAAGCACACCGGCGAGCGGCCGTTCGTGTGCGAGCTCTGCCGCAAGGCGTTCTCGCAGTCGAGCAGCCTTTCGATACACATGAAGTTCCACCTGAACGTGCGCAAACACGTGTGCACCGTGTGCGACAAGAAGTTCGTCACCAAGTCGGAGCTCTCGAGGCACATGACCGTTCACACCAAACAGAAGTCCTACTACTGCGGCGTCTGCGACAAGGCGTTCACGCGCTCCGACAACATGAAGAAGCACGAGAAAACGCACGGATGACGATCTCCTCTCGCCGCCTCTTCCTCCGGCTTTATCGTTGAGCGAGAGTCGCTCGTCGATTGTTCCTTCGAAAGCTAACGTAAAGAATGTAACGTAATATAACGCATAATCGACGAGTACCTCCTTTTAATTTCTAGTTTCTTTTATTTTATATATACGTGTGTGAAATATTTTTTTTTATATATATATACATATATGTGTATACGTATATACGTTTTAGGCTTTAATTATCATTATTATTCTATTATTATTATTATTGCCGTGTGTATAAACAGCGAAGGTTGTATTTTAATATTTATATTTAGTCTATGCGCTTTCCAAAGATCGCTATTTTATATGAAGAGTTGCAAACTTTTAATATTGTCGACGCTTCAGAACGCAGACTTCCCTTACGTAAAATGGAAATTTTCATATTTTAGTATTTTTATTATTTATTTATTTATTTGTTTTAAGTTGTGAAACCAAAGTTTTTTAATGAGAAGTCTCCCCGAACGCTTACCAAATTATTATTACGAAACGTTCGGTTTACGATGCTTCTTTATGTATGTGTCTTTTTTTATGCAATATTTTCGAAAATTATTTTTATCGAGTTCAGATATTTCAACTAATCCTTCGACCGATTAATGTGTCCGTTTTTTTCCATTTTATCGATAAATTAAATAATATAAATTGCTTTTTTTTATATAAAGTTACTAATATAACTTTGAAATCGATTTTCGTTAATAGAAAAGAATAATTTCTTTGTCTCTTAATTAACTAGCAATGTTTAAAAGGATCGCATTATGCCTCTATAATTTTTGTCGTGAGAACTTAATAATTTTATTTTGATTCACATTTAGGCCATTGTTTTTTTGTAATATTATAATTATTATTTATTTTAATTATTTATTATATCAAATATGCTAAATCGTTTTTACGAAAAAGAAAAAAAAAGAAACCACTAGTCAAGTTTCAAAATCGGTTTTTACATTTTTTTTGTCAGTTTATACCAAATGATTCTTTATAATTGTTTTTTTTACATTATGCTTTATCTTTAATATATATATCTTTTATATATATATATATATATATATATATATATCTTTTATATATATATATATATATATATATATCTTTTATATATATATATATATATATATATATATATATATATATATATATACACACACACACGCAATAGTTTTAAGAGCTTTACCTTACGCTTGTGAAATTTTTCAAAGCCAAAATTAACTCAAATTATTTTGTGTTCTTATTTCATACTTTTAAAAGTTATAATAGTTTGTTACTTTAAATTATTGACAATAGCTCGTTAAATAATTCAAACGTCTTTATACAATTGTCGCAAAGTATTCGACGTGTGCCTTTCATATAAAGTGTATTACATTTTGTAAATTTTTTATGATGTAGTTACCAGTCTCTTGAATATTTATATATTGTATTGAAATTTTATAAAGATTAAGACAAAAAGTGTTAGCATATAGTATTATAATATTGTTAAAGTTTAAAATTTCAAAATCATTGTAACGCTATTTACCAAATCTTACCTACAGATTTCAAAAAAGGGAATAATAATATTACTATAGTAGTCTTTAATAAATTTGAACCTCGTACTATGTGTGCTAATAATAATGTTAAATTTTTATTACAGGAGGGTATAACTCTTAACGCTGGGCGAAATGGGTTGAAGGTTCACATTTTGTGTATTTTTTTCTAATATTTCTATTTTACATATTTTATATATACTGTCTTGTAATATAAATTAAAAAAATACCAATATATTGATAATAATTTTGGCAAACCAAATTCTAATAATTTTATACTATTTCTATTATTATATATACATATATTATATACTTGTTATTATTATAAGTAGGTTTCGCTGTTTATACAGATGTGATGTTTATAAAATATAAGATATATATATATATATATATATATATATATATATATTGTGTAATGTCTAGGTGGTGATATTATTTATTCTTAAACGAGTTTTTGTAGCAATCAACGATCAAAATATCATTGTTGAAATTCTAATCGCAATGCGAACGCCATATTAATATTTAAGTCTAGGCTCTGAATATGATACTATTGTTGATTGAATTTTTAAGGTAAAAGTAATCCAGTCATTGATTATATGCATATTTATACATTTATGGTATATATAAATGGAAAACAAAATTATCCAAATCGTAGTACCAAAGCAATATATGAGAAAATATTAATTTAGTAAAAATTAAAAAAAAAACAGTTTGGAGTAATTACGACCTTCGCTGTGATTTTTATGAAAATTATTGAAAAAATCGAACGATACTATTTATCTGTATACATATCTACTACCAAAAATTTGATTTAGTTATATTAATAATATTTTGTTACACAAAATGATATTCTTTGTCCAAAAAGTGCCAATTTTTGTACAAATACTTGGTAATATTTATCTAGTTAACGAAATGATAATGGGAGTAGAAAAGAGGAACGCCTGTAGTTGATATTTATGACGAGCCACAGGTGCTAACAATAATTAGAATAATGTAAAATTAGGATTAATGATTATTGATAAAAATCCAAAGTTGCCTTGTCTATTGTGTGTTCTTCGAAGAGCAATAATAATATTTGAGACGATTTCTTTTTTTCTTCTACTCTTTGATGATGATAGTATGTGCCAATTTTTGTGCACAATTTAGTCTTTGGTCAACGAACTGCTTTGTTGATCGCTATAATAATATATATTTATATATTATATTAATTTGTTTTGTCAGAGTCTGTGAGTTATCAATACCTAAGATTTGTCACTTTATCTAGTTATCATTTAGTAGTTAGTTATAATTATTTTTAAACAATATTTATTATTTCATATATGTGTAAAAATACTTTTTTTTTGAAAATGCATGCATGACTCGGTTTTTTCTAGTTTTAATTAAGATAATGGAAATTTTGAGTTTTGAGAACAACTTTTTTAGATTATGTATTTATATTATAAAATATATATATAGAAAGTTTTCATCAAAAATTGTAAAACTTTTTTAAAAAAATTACAAGACTGACCAAAAAAATGAGTGTGTTCCAAAAAAAAAACTAATATTAAAATAGTAAATGAAATCAAAAACTCTGAGCACAAAATGGAAAAGGTGTTATTATTTTGTAATATTTTTACATCTTTATATGGGTAATTAAAAAAAAAACAAGTTTATATATGTATTTACTAGAAACAGTGCACCTTGTTACAAACTCATGACAATTAGACGCTTAAGAATTTATTTTTATTAAATGAAACATTTAAATAAAGGAAAACGAGAAAACCACTTCATTTGTAAAATAATGATGTATTATTTATATACATTTCATACGAAAATTACATGTAATTTATTTTCTCATATTAAAAAAATTGTTGATTGAAATATGTGTTTTATTTATATTTTTGACAATTTATTTAGAGTTAAGATAAATATATTCTCGAATATATGAAATATATAATATATTCAAGAACAAAAATAATATTCTACGAATTGGTCTTGAAATTATTTATAGCTTTTATAATAATTTAATTTAATATTTATTACTTAAACAGAGAAATGAATTTGAAAGCTAATTCGAAAACTTTTAATATAAACATTTTTCAGATTTCTCTTTGATCTTAAGAATTTAGTCTCTCATCATATAAAAAATATTTTTTTTAATTGTTACTAATCTGTTTTTATCAGAGAACACGGTTAAATACATTTTTTTATGTTTATATTTATTATCTCTCTTTTTATAAATAAATATATATATATATATATATATATATATATATATATATATATATATATGCATTTATTTATTCAATAAAAGTCGTTCACTTAGTAGTAATTGTTTTAATTAAAAATATTTCACGACGATTTATTGTTGTTTCAGATAAAGCGAACGAAATAACGTTCACAATGTCTCGTTTGAAAGGATTGAATCCGTATGAATTGCACAAACATCTAATCAACGAATATGTACTCACGGAAAAAGGTACCACGAGATTCTTAAGCCGAGACACATCCAAAGACAAAACGGACTTCGACGTGATCAGAGAAAACCACCGTTTCCTTTGGGATGATGAACCGACGGACACTTGGGAAAAGCAGCTGGCCAAAAAATACTACGATAAATTATTCAAAGAGTATTGCATATGCGATTTGAGCAGATATAAAGAGAATAAAGTAAGATTTTCTTTTATATTATATTTACAGATGTTTTATTATGAGAAGTTCTACTATATTTATACTATATGTGATCTCCAGCTATGTGTGATCTATCAGTTTCTTTTGGTTTAATAATATAATTAAAATATCATATATTCTTTTTATATATTGATAAAGAATTGTATCGATGATCTATTCAGAAAATAATTCCAAAACAATATATATATATATATTATTTAAAAAAAAATCCAAAATAATATGGTATTTTCTTAATCTCATACATTTATTCTATGGAAAAAATAGTAAGATTAAATAATAAGACATTTCTTAGATAAATTTATTATTTTTTATTTAAATCTTGAAAGTAAATATAATATTGCAAAGGTCGCATTAAGATGGAGAATAGAACAAGAAGTGATATCGGGCAAGGGTCAGTTTATATGCGGCAATAAGAAATGTTCTGAAAAGAACCATTTAAGATCTTGGGAAGTTAACTTCGCATACGTTGAAGACGATGAGAAGAAGAATGCATTGGTGAAACTGAGTTTGTATTTTTTTTTTTTGGAATAATATAAATTATATGTATTACTAAGAATACATATTTGAATATTATAAAAATGTTCTTAGGACTTTGCGTAGAATGTTCAGTGAAATTAAATTATCACACTAAAAAAAGAGAAGTGAAGAGACTTAAAAAGTCGAAAAAATCTATCGGTAACTCTGATGAAGATCAATCTAAAAATGATAGTCGCAAAGATATTGAAGTTCATTTAATGCCGGAAGACGGTGGAGCTTCATCCTCAGTTAATAATCGTCAAGATATGATTATAGATGATGAACCATGGAAAAAAGGTTTGATAGAAGAAAACTTATCAACACAACTTGAATATATTTATAGTAGTTCTTATATATATAAATATTTTTAATAAATTTTAGGAAACGAACCCGAAGAAAAATCTCGAGAAGAAGAATTTGAGTCATATTTGGAAGATTTACTACTATAAGTGTTACAACATATTAGTTATAAAAAAAAAATGATTTCAGTGAAGAATAGAAAAATAAAATATATTCTTCATAATGAAATGATTACACAAGAGTACAAGTCTATTTTTATTATTATAAAATCAATTTAATCTATATTATTAACAAATTAACAATTTCCGAACGAATAAACAATGGTTACGTTCATATATTCAATGCAAATAAATTATTCTTAGGATAATTTGTGCGTTAAATTATCATCGGTTTATAATATAATAAAAGGTAAACGATTATGGAACGTCATTAGAAACAAAAATAACAAATAAATAATATACACATATGGTTTATTTGAAATAATAATCAATAGGTGAAAATAAATAAAATTTATACAATTCACAACAAAATGAGGTACAGTTAATTTAATAATAACACAAAACAATATTAAAGAGGTATTATTTCACAAACGACATCCATTTAACATATTAATTTCTGATTATATATATATATATATATATATATATATATATATATATATATATATATATATATATATATTGCATCGCTGCTTTATGTTCAGCGGCGTTACTAGGGCAAGTAAGTGCATTGAGATAAATTGATATAGAAGAAATGTGCAATATTTCAGTTGTATTTTAACATTGTTTAGATTAAAAATAATATAAAACTAATAGATTTGAGATATTTATAAATTTTATATGTAGTCTGTAATTTAGAAGATTACAAGTAATATAGAAATATGAGTATTTGTAACAATACAAAACAATATTTTTCCATAATTCCAATATTAAACCCAGTAATGCCATTGATAATTTTTTTTAATAAAAAAAGTATTAGTTGTAAAACAAACATTAAATTGACAACAGACAGGAAATATAATATTATTGTATAGAACGGAATGTTTTTTTTTTAGCAAGTATTAAAAATATTTATATTTTTGTGTATCTAAATTTTAATTCTAACATTTAAATGTGAGCAAATCGATATAGATAAATAATATAAATGAAAATATATGATTCACTATATAATTATTGTACTAAATAATAAAGAAACGAATATTACAAACACATTAAAAAAGTAGATTAACTATATATTTCCAATATCAGTTCTTGAAAATTTAAATAAACAACGCTATATAATTATTTATATATTATTAGATCTTGCTTTTTAAATGAACTTGTAATAATAATAAAATATACATT
This sequence comes from Leptonema lineaticorne, assembly GCA_024500535.1. Classification (NCBI taxonomy): domain Eukaryota; kingdom Metazoa; phylum Arthropoda; class Insecta; order Trichoptera; family Hydropsychidae; genus Leptonema; species Leptonema lineaticorne. The sequence goes on along the minus strand of JANIJI010000030.1, from coordinate 384,659 downwards.
GTATATACAAAATGGTAAAATTTTTCAGTAATCAGCATAAATGTATTTTTTTTCAATATTATTTAATTTGTTATAATTTCTTAACGATCGCTAGCTAATATCCTACCTAATTGTCGTTATCAAAATTGGCTAAGATTTCATCAAAAATTCAACGTCACTACGAAATAAATAAGGTCTTATGTCTTCCAACATCCAACAGCAACAGCAGTTATCGTAAACATAAACAATATTAAACACTTATTTACTGTTCAATAATAATTGGCCGAAAAACAACTTTTGAAATAGAATTCCGTTTAAAACAAAATACATAATACTTGATAATTATCTATATCAACTGTAAATATTAGAAGACGTAATCACCATAAAACGATAATAAGGCAGGCAGGGCATGCCTCTAGAATAAAAATAATGCTAATCAGTATTATAAGGCGATTTAAATATTAAACTTCGATCACAATATAATCGAACGTTTTCGGTTTTAATATCGTTCGATGATGACATTTTTAAGTCGTAATAAAGAAGTTTGCTTTAACAATAATGATCATAAAGAAGGTTATAATTGAACATATGGGTCATAATTAAGTATTTCTCTTAGACTTTGTCTGTTACTTCTTCGTTGGCACCGTCTTCGCTGCTGTCTTCCGAACAGTCTTCGTCGTGGGTGTGAGTTAGAGTGCGCGGAGTTTCGGGTCTAACATGAGGTATCGTTGGAACTCCTTGAGTGTGATTGGATGTAGCCTGAGGATATAAAACAATATTTCAATTTTCATATATCACAATAAAATATATAGTTTATATGTAAAATACAAATTTAGTATGTAGAAAAATAATTACTTCGTCGTTAGTGAAAGTCAAATTGTCGAAGTTTTCATTACTAGAAGAAGTTGGCAAGACGTTAAATCCTTTACTGGATTGTCTGGATCTGTAATTAATATTTTTGTTAAAAAAAAATATTTGCGTTATAAAAAAACGAACATCAATATTATAACATTACCTATCAATCACTGGAGCGTCCATTTGGAAACGTTGTTCATGAGCAACTGTGGATTCGTGCGGTAACAACATAGCTGGTGCCCGGAACATGTAGCAGAATGGATAATACATTAGGTTCAAGAAAGATGCAGCATACAAATCGGCATAGCGCACTACCTATTGTTTTGTATAATGATTTTAGTAATAATTATTGAGAACAATAAATAAATACTTTAAAAAATAAAATATTTACTTGAGATGAGAAAAATGTCTGTCTGGATCCAGATCTGAAAAGAGATCCCATCATACCGTAAGCCAAGTCCATTTTGTGCGTTACGTCTCTCATTGCGGTGCGGAGTTTTGATATATCCGGTTTTTCTTTTGTGCTAGAATCTAAATTTCTAAAAAAATGGGAGAATAAATGATTGATTGTCATTTATATTATCAATTTTATATTAGAAATCGTGTACTCACTTGTACATTTCACCAAGTGTAATTTCGAGTGACTGCAGTTCGGCAAATAATTGGCACTTATCAGTCCAAACATGTAATTCTTGAACTAATTCTGGTACAATGAGAAATGTGCGCCATCCTCTGATCTTTTTCGATTTTAAGATATCGCCAAAAATGTGATCTCCGATGTATAAAACGTCTTTGCCTTTGGCACCAATTAATTCGGTGAATACATCGCATGAGCCTAAAAAATAAGCAATATTATTAACCACTTTATTAAATTTATGAAAACAAAGTGAAATTAATAATTTCACTTTGGAAAATTCAAACTTTTATAAATTATATTACATAAATCAACAATAACATACCGCCAGAGTACACTTGTTCTTTTTGCAGTGGACCCATATGTGTACCAACTCGAAGTGCACCAGTACGAGTGTCTACTTGTCGAAGAATAGTTCCTTCTCCAAAGAATAAAGGTTTACAAGCGTCAACGACAATTATGTCGAAATAAGTTTTCCAATTTCGATGTGGATCTTCAGGCTAAATATATATATATATGAATCGTGATTGAATAATTTGTATATGTTATAAAAAAGGCTAGATAAAAATTGGACACATATACTTACTCTAGGACCATGAGGGAAGTCAAATAAGTAAGTCATTATTTTATTAGTAAATTTATAATCGCTATTTGTAAGAAGGAAGACTTTTGCGCCGCTTTCGCGGATTCTCGTCAAGAACATTGGTAACTTTTCATCTTTTTTTACGTACTCTTCAAGGTTTTCTATAGTTTTTGATTTCAGATCTCCTTGAATATGCACATAATCTACGGCGTTTCTAACATCTTGAAATATAGATTTGAAAGACATAGCTAGGTCTCCACCGCGCACACCAGTTTTTTCTCTAAATAAATATTAATTACGTCAATATACTCTATTACAAATTTACTATATACTAATCGAAAAGAATATATAAAAACCTCGTGTACTGCGGAGAATTGGTAAAGAAGTCGATTAAACATGCTAACAAATACGTTTCAGGCAAATTAAATAATGTATTTAATACATATACTCTAGATTCATCCAGTTGTAAAAATTTATTAGGATATAATTCGTATACTTGAGAACTGAAAATTTAATAAAAATTAGCCTGTGCGACGTTTAGCTCTAGTTTTTATTGATATATATTTATATAAAAATATGTACTGTTTTAAGAATTCGAATCCATGTACGCAGACTAAGATATTTCCATAAGCGTCGACCTTCAGAAGATTTCCATATAAAGTATCAAACCACAAACCTCTGCATGAAATGTGTTACGGTATTAATATAAAAAATGTTAGAGCGTTCAAAATATTATTAGAAAATAAACTTTATACCTGATAGGAAATGAAGGATCATATTCGAATTCTAGTATTTCACGAGGATAACCGAGATTTACAAGATGCTCTTTGACCAGATTAAAACCGAGAGTTTCGTACTGAGGAGATTTATATTCTGAAATAGAACAAGAATTGCTCTGTCACATATAATTACATTTTTATATCAATAAAGTGTTCGTATTACAGGTTTGATTCGTAAAAAAAAACGATTTTCAGAATTTACGACTCTTCATTATCTAATAAAACAAAAATATAGCTATAAATATAAATTACTTAAAAATTTTCTTTAATAATATTAGTTAGTAATCAATCGGTTATCAATGTATTTATCAAATTTAATTTGGTATAAAAAATATAAAGTTCAGATAAAAAAAAATAAAGATGGTTAATATTAATTGTAATTAAATGATACTTAAAATATAAGATATAAATCACACAAATAATGAGTAAATACAAACCGGCAAGCGTATAATCCATATCGAATCCATAAAATTTGATGTTCTCCAGATGGAGCGATCGATTGACGAATATTCTGCGAAAGAAAAACAAGTCCGATACAGTAAACGTTTAAAATTAACCAGTGCAATGTTTACGAGAAAAAAAAATATGTAGATATAAATTGGTTCGTTGACGTTTTCAACAGAAGTAAACGTCGCTACGCAGAAACGTGGGCAGATCGACGCGATCGTCACTAAATCAAATTGCACTCAAAAATAACCGTGTTTAAAACATATCAAGATTATTTTAAGAATGATTCTTAATTTAGAACATGCAAATTCATTGTCGACAGACTATTTTATAGACTAAACCAGTACATTGAAATGTTAAATTACCATCTTTCGTGACCGTTCATATTGATGTTCGTGACTGGTAAATTTCGAATGTGTCGAAGTACCTTTGTATATCGACACGAACTGGCGTGTTTACGAGCCGAAATTCTGGAATATTTTGGAAGCGAAACCGGGCACGAAAGCGTTGAAACTTTACCGAAGCAGTTAATTCCGTGAGAAGTTTCACGGCCGAAACCTCTTCGGGACAAGGTCGACACAAAGAAATACAATAATCCCAAGAAAATTGCCAGCGAGGAACTTCCAATAATGACTTTGGTCACGACAGTTACAAACTGGAATGTGGACGGAAGGGAAGGCTGATGGAAGTTACTTCATAAAAATTCTTCTGATGCAATAGTGTGTGTATCATCAACAAACAAAATAAACTTTCATTAAACTCTATATAATAACTTTAACAAGTATACAAAACTTTAAAATCAAATTGTGTTTTTATGTTGCTATTTCAAAAAAAATATTTTGTTCAAATCGAGTTCACCAGCGCAGTTTGTTATATATATATATATATATTTAACGATAACATTGAGTTTTTTTGACCTTTCTAATGAAATAATTAGTAACCTAATGCTAGTTTATATTTTAATATGCGTAACATGTCACGAAGATTAACTATTTATTAATTAACTGTAAATTTTACAACGTTCTATTGCTATAAAATTATATGGATTTTAGTATTGAGCAAACAATTATATATCGTTGACCTTTATGAAAGATAATGAAAAACTTTTTAAAATTGCTAATTTCTCTTAAATATATTAAAAATATAAAAAAAATATTAGTATAATATATCACATATTGTACTTTGATACTCCTATTATATATTTATAAATATATATATATATATATATATATATATATATATATTAAAGAAAAAAAATACAAAATATAAAAGGCAATGATGGCATTTGAAAAAAATAACTATAAAAACTAGGTAACAACAGTAATATATGATAATAATTTAACATTACTAAATTATAATTTTTTTTAAATATATTTAATGAAAAATAATAATGATAATTATGTAATAGAATCAGTAACTAGTTTTCCAATAATAAGAATGAGAATTTAATAACACAAATTAATGAATTATAGATATGTTTGATAATTAAACACATAAATTAAATAGGTTGTTTATCAATGTCAAAATTATGAAGACAAAGAACAGAAAAAAATAGAATGATGTCGATGATGAGAAACGACAATGTTCTCGGAACAACTTGGCAAAGAATATCTGAAATTGTTTCTACGATGTGTCACTGCACCCTGTTTGTAAACATTGATTATTAGTTTATGAATATCTTATATTTTATTATATTACATAATAATAATAATAATAAAAATACATTCGATATGAACAAGATTGAGATTTATATGTCAATGAGATATTTTTATATACATACTCGATAATGGCGTCGTTCAATTGTACATAATTAGTTATCTTTTTTACTTATCAGATTCAATAAAGTAAATTCTTAAGTAATATAATCATAAGCCGATTCTTGTCTTAAATATTGAATAAACATGTACTAAGCAAATGTAAAATCATAAATCATGAATAAAATTAACACTCGTGCGAATTTTATTCAAATGGAAGCCAAAAATACATAAATTTCGACGTATTTTCACGGTAGCTGAAAATACTTACATTGAGACATGATGAAGCACTTTTTTAATTAAATTATTTAAGTTTTAAAATAATTTCATATTATTATATATTGCATTTGATAAATTATAAATAATATATGTATAAAAAATATATTCAACATTTTTTCATGAAATTATAACAAAATTAAAATTTTCATATTATTAATAGTACAATAGATTCAAATATGATACAGAAGAAGCCGCTTAATGGAACCATTGGTTAATTGATTATTTTAAGTTGTTCCAACCAATATGACTGTCTCGTGGTAGAAACTGTATATTACACTGTGATCGAAAAGTAAGGTGAATTTATTTATAAAATGTAAATTCTTTATTTATTCTTCCGAATCAATTTCACCTCCATCCGATATAACGCACTTTTGTCAAAGCTTTTACCAGTCCACGAAAGAGTCAGAATAGTTATTTTTATCTCGAAGAACCAATGCAGTATGACATGGTGCATTATCGTGATAAAAAAGCCAAGAAAGCCGAGTTGCAAAAACACGTGTAACTCGGAAATAATTAAACCTTTTTACTTGGCAAATGTTATAAACAGTCCTACCAACCCAGGAAAAAATTACAATTTACCCGCCTTCTAATGCCCGGGAGTTTTAAATGACATTTTAAAACTCCCATAAATTTCACCTTACTTTTTGATCACAGTAGTATAATAAAATCCATAAATTATCAAAAAATATAATTAAATGTCAAACCTGCTATATTCAGTGAGACTTTATCATATAGTTTAACAATTCATGATTTTGTCTACTTTTTTTTTTAATAAAAATATTAAAGATGTTTAAATTTTATATACTAAATTGCAAAATATTATAATTTATTATATAGACGTAATTTTTGCATTATTTACATTTTACAAAATGAATAAAATTTTGATAAAAAAATAAATATATATTCGGATCACATATTATAAAGCGATCAACACGAAGATAATCGGAAAAATATTTAAATGGCGCCAAATGTAAAACAAAACAAACAAACAAAGAAAAGAAAACGAAACGGCGAAGCGAACGAATAACGGCCATATATTATACAGTTAAACGAACAAAAACAAAACATATAATAAATAAATAAACAGGTAATTCTATAGAATTTTCATATATCGCAGTAAACATAAAACGATATATAGTATAACATATTTGTGCGTATGCAACGGAGTTTATTTCTAGAAACGGCGATCTGGTCCAAACGCTGACTGATCACCTGTCGTACTTTATATATATATATATATATATATATATTTTTTTTTTTTTTGCCTTCTACAAAAACGTAAATACGGCGTAAATCCAACTTAATATTTAATGCGAAAGTAAAATTAATTCGTAAAAGTAACTCGGGATATATATATTTCTACTTGTACATGTTTTTTTCATGAGATAAAATTCAAAGTCAAATAACAAAATGTACTTCGAATATATTTTATACATTGTAGTTCAACGAGTTTATCATTTGAAATATATCGAAAAATCTATATGCAGAATTAATGACTCGACTTTTTAACTATTAAATTGTTTAAATAGATTTCTCCATGATATTATATTTTCGTATTTCTAATAACGAGATACTCGACGAATACTTCGATTAACATTTGGCAAAATGTAGACAAGATTTGACAGCTTGTCCATGAAAGTTGACAAGATGGTTTTGGCAGAGAAACTCGCACGTGGAAAACGCAACACAAACTAAGTTGCATGCGTTCTTTATTTTATCACTTCGATTCATTATTGAAAATTATCACTTCAAAAGTGTTTTTTTTTTATTAAAATTGACAAATCCTTCGATTGGTCAATTGTTTTACGTTACAGATTAAAAAGATTAAAAATGATACGATTATTTCAATAATTAAATATATAATATGATAGTATTCAAATACAAATCTGATGACCGGATAACGGCCGGTTATCAAAAGCAGTGACATAGCAACGGGTAACGTTGAAAATGAAACGATAAGCAGGACGAATTTGCGAAAGATCACGAGTACAAGGTCAAAAGTGGTTTTAAATTTAATTCTATTTACAAAGGCCGCACACAATTTGACGATAAACACTGTCGATGTTCAATTATGGCACGTTATAAAAATGTCGAAGCCGTTGTCAGGTTAACGGACGTGTGAAGTGAACCGTACCAACTTCTCGATCTAGGTTAATGCAAATTCATCATTTTCTAATAATCTCTCATATAAAAGAAGAGTCATAATGAAAATAGTATCGAAACGGTTGCGTATTATTTTTGCAAAATACCGAAATTTGTCTTCGGCAAAGACGACAAATAAGGTTCATATTATATATATATATATATATATATATATATATATATATATATATATATATATATATATATATATATAAGGGTCGTGAAGGATATCATTGATATAAATATGGAGAAAATATGGTTTTCTCCAAATATGGCGGTATTTGCGGTTAATGATATTTTCTGGTCAATTTCGAGGGTTATATGATTATTCACATATGATAAATCTAACTGACTAATATACTATAATTCTTTAATACTACTTTTATTATGAAAATTTATTACTAACTAATATATATATATATATATATATATATATATATATATATATATATATATATATATATATATATATATATATATATATATATATAATAGTATAGAAAATAAATAAATATAAACAGGAAACTATAAACAAAGATTAAAGAATTACTAATGGTAAATGGTAAATGGTAAATTATTGACATTTAAAGAAAATATAGATATATTTAAAAAAATGACAAATTTAATTTAATCACTAAGTCGGTTAAACAGTAATTGCCTAGATACATTTTTAATAAAACAATCAATGATATTATAATTTTCATATATTTTTCAATTTAAAAATGTATGTAAATTAAATATCTACATATATTTATTAAATGCAATATACAATAATTACTGAGTAGTGACAAAAATCATACATTAATATATTATACTACTGTTTATACAATTGCTTATAACTTGTTTATCCAATTTACGCTCGATTGATGTCCATATATGGAACGTGTGTTTATCATAAAATGGATATGATAATCCTGGGCATATCACACGGAGTTGTAATTTCAAGTTCATATATATATATATATATATATATATATATATATATATATATATATATATATATATATATATATATATATATATATATATATATATATATATATATATATATATATATATATATATATATATATATATATATATATATATATATATATATATATATATATATATATATATATATTAGAAAATAAAAGTATGAAACGTTATTTTATCACACACAAGTATTAAAATATATATTATGCACGTAAAAGAGATAAATATTCAAATATTTCTATAATAAATAAATAGATAAATATCCAATACGCTGATAACACTAAATTGATTAAAAGGATTATATTTAAAATATTATATGAAATTAATAGTATTTCTAGGAATTTATTCTCCGATAATTTGAAGATAAGAGTTATAATCTATTTTTTTTAAATAATGAGATGAAACTATAACAAAGTAGTATATATTATTTATATGGAATATAAAGTGATAAAAAAAATATTTCTTTTAATCATAGTTTTATCTTTTCTTTTCTTTACTTATATTAATACTTACAAATTACGTTATGTTATCTATAATATATAGTATGTTAATTACTTATTCAATTAAAGTAAGCAACTAGAATATAGTAACAATGCGAATGCATCAAACATCTATGCGTTACTAATTAATTATAAATGTAGTTAAAAGGATTCATTCATACACATTTCCGGTTGATCATTTGAAAAAAAAATATCAAACAAAATGACATTTCACATTAGTAGATTTCATACATCCAAATTAGATTTTTAACATATTAAACATACAAAAAAAGTTGGGAATCCGAAGTACAGAGCGTTCCAAAAATGTATATGCATCAAATTCCGTTTATTTTAATTTATTACATACATATAACAATTATATTATATATTTGAGAGAGATTCTCATTTACAAAACAATTAATTACATACATATTTTTACTTTATTGTTGGAAAATGAAAAAAAAACTATGAAAAATACTTTAAAATATAACAAATGGAACACGTTTAAAAAATATTATTTATACAAGCGACGGTTGAGTGTGAAATAATGATTTTATTGAATGAAAATCGTTTATGAAAAAATAAAAATGAGTAGAAAACATTTTGTGGTGAAATAACGATCTATCGCAAAATGCGGTACCTATGCGGTACTTTTTGTATGATACAGTACCGTACTATGTATGCATACAGTCAGTCCTGAATTCGGCACAGTTACGTATTTCTCTAAAATATATATATATATATATATATATATATATATATATATATATACATACATACATTAGTGGCATGACCGTGTTTCAAGGACGAAGTCGATTTTCACGGACGAAACATGTCGGTGTTGGTAAAGAATAGAAGGTTGCGAGGTTTTTCCACCGATTTTCCAACTTTCAAGGTCAGACATTTAACGCCGAGTTATGACCGGGAAAATTCGCGTTGTTACATCTATCGATTTTCATGTATATATATAAATTTATGCGCTTTCCCGGACGATTTCCGCTGATAATCCGACTTGTTTTCGGTCAATTATATTATCCGATTGCATTAATTTTTTTTTGCACGGCGAAGCTTTAAAATTGCCGCGAAGTAAAATGCGAATGTTCTTCGTATGAAAACAATAAAAATTCTATGAAATGATGAAAATAAAAAAGGGACCTTTCGTAGGATGTGGCATCACTAATTTATGTATTTTATAAATATCATATATACGTGACATTGATTCAGAACATTAAATGTTCCGAATCAATGTTAAAATTGATGACTGTGAAAGATATACATTTAATGTAATATCTAGATATAATTTGGCAATGAAAATATCCAAGCGAAATTAATGACTTATAAATAAATTCATGTTAAAATAAGACGTGTAAAAAAATAAAAAAAATAAGTAGTGCATTCGTTGCACAAATAAAATTTGGGTAACTCTTGTTTAATCATAAATAATGAAATTTTATTATAAAAATTAAATAAATTTCATATGATTTCCTGTTATAGTTTGGGAAACCTGTTTTTCGTACACATCATAATTTTAATATTTCAATGGCGTTCCAAATATTAAGAAAAAATAAGAATGTTGATAATGCATGCATTTTGATTTTTTTTCATTATATTTATAAGTTAGAAGAAAATGTATTGGAATTTATAAAAGTCAATACAGCTTGATAACGATGTTAAACAATGTAATCATTAGTAAATATGATGTCAACGATTTTTTCGTGTGCATTGTTTCATTTCGTTGATTAAACAATGTAATAAAACATTTCTCAAGTACACACATGTATATATATATATATATATATATATATATATATATATATATATATATATATATAAACATGTTAAATTTTATTACTATATAATTATTAAAAAAATAAATAAAAAACTTACTCATTTGGAGCTTTGTTTCTCATCTGTGCGGAATAAGTAACAGCAGAATCGTTATCATATTCATCATCTACCGAATTATCAAAACTGCATCCGTTACTGTTAGTTCTTTGATCATCGTCTTTGACTAACATTTTTTTAGTATTAAAATTTTTGTTTATATTAATTATGTTTATAATTCTGCACAAATATCGATTAATAAAACGACACGTTTATAAAAAAATACAATATAACTAAACTGTTAAAATGTCTCGCTAAATCACTGCTTATAAAAAATATTCACAAACAGATTTAGAATATGTGTGTGTGTGTGTGTAACGATAGAGTTATGGTCACATTAACTCTATTCGCACAGTAAATAGACAATCAATACAATTATCTGCATTTATGACTCGGGACTTGAATTTATTTAATATTGAATTTATACTATTATATTTGCGATACAATGTGACCACAGCCTTATAACAATAATAAATATTTGCAAGGTACAAAAGAGTGCCACTAGGCAAATCGAGCTTAAACTATAGGATGTGCATTAACCAATTGAAGTCATTTAGAAAGATTATATGAGATAAGTAGGGTCAAATTTTTGAAAGTCAATCTCGATTCGATTATATCCATTAAACGATGTAATAAAAATAATAGGAAAAATGTTATATGTAACTTATGAAAAATCATCATTTAATAATATGTTTTAATTTTATATTAATAAAAAAGTAATTAGAGGCCACGATGTTCTGCTGATAAAAAGTCATGTATTATAAAATACATGTACAATACAATGAAATAATGTTTTCTTTTTGCTTTTGCATAAACTATCAATATTTTCATAAAATGACACAACAATAACATACAATGTAACTGAAGCAATAATCACGTAAACGTATGATAAATAATCAGATTTATTACTATTTTACACGCGTCGTTATGAAGTTTTCACGATTTAGAAATGTGATGCAAGAAGAATGCAATCAGGAAAAGAAAACAGAACTCAAGGCTGCCTATAAAGTTAAATGTTAACCTTTAAAATCTAAATGAATATATATATATATATATATATATATATATATATATGTATGTATGTATATATAATGATTGCACATTTTACTACAACTATGCGTTTCAGTAATCCAAAATTATAAATGAAACATACGGTAAAGGCGTTATCACTAAATTACTATTTATGTTTATATTATATTTATATATAGAATCGGTATGGTAAATTATATTTTACTAATATCAAAGGAAATACTTTTGACGGGAATAATTGCACACCTATAATCTATTTAGTGAAAACGAAAATAATTAAAACGGCAATAATCGCAAGTTAATAAGTGCTAAATTGGCATGCACAAAATGCCAAACTACTGTGAATAATGTATGTATCGCGATCGAACCACTGATAAGCGATAATAGAACGAAACGGCACGACGTACAATGCGCAACTGACTCGAGGCACGTTTCTGCACATAGTTTGTATTAGAGCACATACAGGACCAAAATCAAAGAAAATGGGGGGAATCATCGCCTGTCAAACGTTCCAAATATAATAATAATAATAATAATAATCATATGAGAATTTACATATCTGATTACAATTATTAGTATTAAATTTGTTATTAATACGACGATGACCGATTTCAATTGGTACACATACGCATATGAATAATTTTAATTAAGAAAAAAAAACGAAAATATAATTAATACAATTTTATCGTAATATATATAGCAGATATATTTATTGTATTATTAATAAATTAATAAAAGAAACGAACAAAGAAAATTATGTGGGTGTAATGTAATTATTTTTGTAATCGACCTTCGATTACGCGCATCTAGAATGCATCCGATGATTTTGATCTCGTTATTCAAACATTTCTATTTTGCATCGAATAAATATGTTGAATCGATTATAAAATATTATATTATAAAACAAATAACGAATTAAATATAATTCGCATAGGTGTAGGAAATTTATATAAAACAAGAAATATTAAATAAAATTTAATTTAAATATAAACCTATAAATCAAAATAAAATGAATTGATTAGTAAAATATAAGTGCTATATTTAAAAAAAATATTATATTACTTTAAATAATAAACGCTAGAAAAAGTTCCATAAAATTCAATTGGTAACAGTTTATTTTTTCCTCTAAAAAGGCATTAAGATATTGCATCAAAGATAATTGAAAGATGACATAAGCATTTATAAATTCGGCTAAATAGCTAAATATGACGAAATGATATTGTAATTTGTACAAACAAACAGAAAATGAAGATTTTTATCTATAATCTATGTCATATGATCAGATAGTGATTTTCCAAAATGAAAATGAAAAATGACGTAAATATACAAAGTTTACTGTGGTGACAATTAAAAATTACTGCGGTGAAGATATAACAAAAATTACCCGGGAATAGATTTGATTTTAAAATAGCAAACACCGATATAAAAAAAGTTAATTGAAGCGTGGTCAGTTTTGTGACATGTTAAATTGTATGCGGTATATTGAAAACAAGTTACGTCAATAAGTGTGTAAAAGTAATTTATACGTGACAAACTTTGAGAATCGATGGGCATTGAAAAAAACGTCATAATCGAACAGCTGACCGAAAAAGAGAAGTTGCGTCGACCTTTGAACCTGATCCCGAAAATCTAAAACTTTATTATTTTGAAAAATGTATATATGGTATGTAATCGCATAATTGTACACGAAAACGCAACGAATTAAAATCCTGATAATTAAGCGGACAGCAAGTAATTAAAAGTAAAACAAAAATATAAATGTATTAAAAAAAACCTATGATATTAATTATATAATATATATATATATATATATTTACTGAATTATCGAAAAAAAATATTAATAATAGGGAAAAATGGTTATTTTCAATAAAAAAAAGAAATCTAAATTTATGAATTCGTCGAATTATATAGTTTAATGTACGACATAAAAATATGGAAAAAATATTTTTATTATTTATTACATGAGGGTTTAATGGTCACGTGAACCGAAATATAAATATTATGAATCTATATAAAAGTTTTCAAAATAATGTTGATCAAAAATGAAAAATTAATATAAATATTATAAAGTAATTTTTTTTCTGTTTCTAGAGAAAATATCTAAAGTGAGACCTAACAGCATACATATCATTTTTTTTATTTTATTTTATTTTCTATATGTGATGAACGATTTCGAGGGGTTTTCATATAAAACCCTCATGAAAATCGATAGTGCAAACAGAACAGAGAGAAAATTGTCGTTTGGTCGAAAGAAGACAAAAAACATATTAGGATATATTTTTCGAAAAATATGCGCTATTTAAAGAAATAAGCAACGTCGTATAATGCAGAGGTTATAAACCTTTATTTTCATAAACAAATTATGTTACGTATCTTAACGAAATTGAGCGTACGTCTGATTTGTAAAATCTAAGATTACAATATATTTATATAAATATAAATTTAATTAAAAAAATTTACATGACATTTATTTGATAAATATCATATAAAAATCGTTACATATTACGTCAAACTTTCGAACTATGTTTAGAATGTAAATCAAAACTTCAACACGAATTTATTTTATATGTACCATAAAAAAATCATGTTTGAAAATAGAAACTTATACACATAAATATTCAACATGATAATTTAAATATCGAATGCATTTTTTTTCTTAAGTGGATTTTTATATTATATTGACTATGAAAGTAATAATTACGCGTATTATTTTAGAGTGGGACGATTTGAAAATAAAAAGTCATATATTTTAATTAAACGAAATTGATATTTCAACATCGTAAATGATACATTTTTGGTTAACGACTGACAACGATATTCAATTAGATATATATATATATATATATATATATATATATATATATATATATATATATATATATATATATTATTAATATATGCATATAGATTGATTGGAAAATTATAATTTGCATAAAATAAGTGCGTATTGACAATTCCAATTAAAAAAATGCGTCGATGTGTACTTTAAAATATGTATGTAATTCGAAAATTTTGCCTGAAGCACTTTTTTTCTAATAAAGTGTTTTATATTTTATTTTAATTTCGTTTATACATCATAATATCAAAATAAAAAAATGAAATATTAATGAAATTTTCGCTTTTTCTTTGTCTGGAAAAGCAAGGTGTTTTTCATTTACGTCACATTATTTTGCTCACTTTCGATTAGTCTAATTTTAGAGTACAAAACTCGCCAAGAACCTAATCGATTTTTAGATAAATTCAGATTTGTCGGATTAAACATACAGAAATTGCTTTAAGCATTTTGCTTTTATCGGACAATGAGTTCTATAATTAAGCTCCGATCGATAATTAAAATATTAACAATATGCAATACTAAGCCAAGTATTATTTCAGTAATCGTTAACAAGTTTTTTTTCTAAACGAATTTTCAATTAATGATTACAATTTATTTATTTAAATAACAATCGAAAATAATTTTCAAAAGTAGTTATCTTAAATTCTTGTTCAAAGAAGAGTTTGTGTTTATGTTATATCTAATTTTCCGCCTGAAAAGAAGACTTATACAAAATATGTTACATAAGCATATTGCATTTAAGAACCAACCAATACAAATGAATTAGATAAATTCATTATACAAAATTGGTTAACAATGGAAATCGTTCATGAAAATTGTGCACATTAAGACGCGGGCGCATCGAGTTCGTTTTGGAGTTGGAAAAAATTCGATATTCAAGTCGCGCCTTTGGATGTATTAAAAAGGTTTTACCGTTTTACTACTATCATTTCTTTTTCTTTTTGTTTGCTCGTTGAAGGCATTGTGCCAAATGCGCAAACTAGCGCCAAAACTGACCTTAGACGAACCCATGAGACCTTGGTCCCTTTTCCTTGATCCGAATGCGTCATATCCTTATAGATCGAGCCCGTAAAAATTAGGTTGATCAATTTCCAAATGAAAGCGAGCGATGTTTTACCAAAAGGCATTTTAAAATAAGAGGAAAAATATCTAGACACGTATTTTAAAATTATGCAAACGGAAATGCTTACAATGTAAGTAAATGTCTCGGCGTTTCCCAAAGTGTGGGTCGCGATCCAGCATCGGGTCGCAGAAAAATTCAGCTGGATCGTGGCAAAAATTGTAAAAACACAAAAAAATATAACATATTACTCTAAATTTAATATTTTACGAAACCTTTTCAAGTACTGCAGGTGGCAACCCTTTACCAGCGTTTTTGTTATATAATTATTTTGCAATTATTGTGTACGAAATTAGATTTTTATTAAACTATAAAAATTTGTTTCGTAAATAAATGTTTTTTATAAAGTGGATCGCGAAAAAATTTAAAATCTCATACCGGGCCGCGGTCAAAAATGTTTGAGAAACACTAATCTATAACATTCGTAGTGTACGGCTCTAGATTTTTAAGACATTCTATACAAAAATCACGAGAAATAAAATTTTCTCATAATTAATATTTGATATATGATAATGATAATAATAAATTAAAAATATTGTTTATTAAGTATTGTTTTGATTAAGAATTGACTTCGCAACCTATTACTAAAAAAACACACATAATTTACATAGTTAGTGTTTAATTTGTTATCGGCGATGGCAGAAAAGTTAAGTTACTTATCTTAAAATATTTCAATGTGAATTTTCTCTATTTAAGTTAATTGGTAAAATTCTTGTTAATTTCAAAGAAATTTAAATCGATTAAAGAGAGACAATGATCGAAAGAAATTTTATTTATTAATAACGAGTTTTTTTATATTATTTGAATTCCAGAAAGTTATATTTTAAAAATAAACTAGGCATTTCGAGAACCTACGTGACACATCGAAAACTGAAGTCTGAATTCGGGTGTTACAAATATTACAATATACAATATAATTCGAGCTCTTGTTTTTGTATAGTTTTTAGCATTATATAGTAATAAAAAATAATTAATTATGTCAGCTGAAATACATTAATTATATAAATTACTATATATATATATATATATATATATATATATATATATATATATATATATATATATATATATATATATATATATATATATATACTAACCGTATAGTATAGAATATTTTTTAAGATTGGATATTTAATATCGTATAAGAAAAAAACGCATATTAATTCTGTACACCGCATATATAAATACCGCATATAGGTTTTTAAATCTTTTAATTATTTATCATTCAATTATGGTAAGCAAACAACACTTATTATAATAAATAAATACGTTGGCAAACAATAATAGAAATATATGTGATTATGAATAATAATGATTTAAAAAAAATAACTCATGGGTCAAAGCATTAGACAGATTATGCATATTAGATTAAAGAAAACAGATTTGCATTTATGTGAAAAATAAATAAAACATGATAATAGAAATGAATCTAACAACACGTATAAACTAATAAGAATTTTATATTATATTTTTATATTACGGAGAAAAAAAATGTAATTATAATGATAGAATACCAACAGACAATTCAGATGTGGTAGACTATTTTCAAAATTCTATATAAAAGAGTCCGTATAAACCTAAACGAAAAATCAGTCTTTAAAGTATCCTTTTTTAAAAATATTTTAAAATAGTCAAAAAAATCATTAGATGAACTTTAATAAAAAACACTACAAATGATTTTGTTATATTATATATTAAAATTTTGAACCGTCCTGAAAAATTTTCAAATAAATTTTTCTTATAACGAGTTACGAAAATTCATCAATCTTATCTAATGAATAAATATATTATAATTTCAACAGATACAGCTTTAAAATACGAAGGTCGCTCGTTTAAAGGGACTGCAATGGATTTCGCAAGAGCTACAAAATCACAGCAGCCCAGAGGTCAGGCAATCGAATTCCTACCGCTTTCAGTGAACAACATCGTCGTTGCTAAGTAGTACTGACCTCGTTTTTTAAATTTATAAAACCAAACCAAATATTATCGGAGAGAAAGCAGCGTAAATTTATAAAATACCCTCGGTTATTTATTTAGTGGCACGTTTGTTACACTATAGAGGAATAAAAAATAAACCTCAAAATTATGCAAAAAAAACTGATCATCGATTTCGACGATTAATATATCTTCTAACATATAAAATTTACTACATTTATCAAATATGTATGCAAGTTTAATAAAATATATAATTAAAAGGTATTTTAGAATAAAAAATAAATAGTGATTCATAATAAAGTTTAAACTATTTTATAAAATCTATTGCATTATAAAATATTGATAGAAATTAGTACAGAGTAATTCAAAAATTGACCTAGTTATGAAGCCAAAAATCTATTTACTTATGCTGAAGAATTTCGTGATTTTATTTACTTCTGTAAATGTAATGAATAATAGAAAAGTTGAATAATAAAAAAGTATAAAATTTAAAATTGCTGAATTTAAGCGATATAGTGTTAAAAATATAACCTCTACAGTTGTAGAAACGTCATCACAAGAAAAAAGTCAGCATTGATAAATCAAAATTCCATGTTAAATTGAACACGAGGGATAATACATTAAAGCCTCGTTTATACGTCCGTGTATTGAAAATATAATAATACTGGTAGCTTTGTACCTGTGATCGAGTTCCCTCTTGTCTAACCAAGTGTTTTCATTGATAAACACTCCTTCAGCGAAAGCATCCAAATCTATCTCGCTTCGATCGTTGCGACTCATCATGGAGCTACCCGAAGATATTCTTCTCTTTCTGCATTCTTCGTCCACGACGAAAGTCATCGGCGAACGATTCTTTGATGAGGAATTAGCTCTAGCTCGAAGTTCACCGGGCGTTATCGGCGGAGTCACCGGATAAACACCAACAAACGACGACATCGGTACTGTTTCAGGCATTGATCGACCACGAAAAACAAATCGTTTCAGACGTTTTGTTTACGCTTTCAATATCAATGACTCACTTTGTTTTACGAACCGAATTAAATAAAAATATTCTGTAATAAAATAAAAAAAAAAACAAGAGCTATTTTCCATAATCGAGTGGGATGCAAATGATGGATTGAAAGTAAACTACTACTAAAAACTAATAAAAATAAGTTATTATATATATATATATATATATATATATATATATATATATATATATATATATATATATATAAACTAATAAGTACATAACATTTTTTTGGTCTACATATAAGTTTTAAATTATTATTTTGATTATGTCAAAATATAATCGAAATTAGATGAAAATTTTATGAAAAATACTTACGTTTACATAATTGCTTATTTTTTATTATTAATAATGTGGAAATAAAAATTGTAAAATTAGATTGATATTTTAGAAATCCTATTAATATTATTGATACATTAAAAAAAACGATATTTATCGATGAAATCTTTTAGGTACCAAAGATGCAATTCATTCGGATAGTTATAAAAATATTTTTTATTTTAATAAAAATATATTACATTGCTTAAATAATAATAATAATAATAATTTAAAAAATATTAAAATATATAAAAATGAAATTGAAAACGGTTTTCTCGTAATAAAAATAAGTGCTTGATCAACGAACTCGACACTTCCATTGTTCAGATTGAAAGTAATACATACAAATTGTGCACGAAGAAATGTAATTAGAAAACAAAAATAAATGGATATTTAATGAATGATAACGTAATTATTTATTTAATAAAGAATTTT
The DNA here is from genome assembly GCA_024500535.1 of Leptonema lineaticorne. Taxonomy (NCBI): domain Eukaryota; kingdom Metazoa; phylum Arthropoda; class Insecta; order Trichoptera; family Hydropsychidae; genus Leptonema; species Leptonema lineaticorne. Next base: position 365,184 of record JANIJI010000030.1, on the reverse strand, counting down.
CTATCAAATTTAAATCATTCAATAATAATAGAGAAAAACAATAAGAATGAAAATTGTACATATATACGTATATGTTTACATTAAATTAGAAATAAAAAATAAATTATAAGTATACCGTATAAAATATATTAATAGCATAAATAAACAAGCAATTACAAAAACGTTTCTTCGTAATTTCAAATAAACTTTTGAATATAGAGAAATTTAATGATGAATAATTAATAAACAATAACTTACTTTCAATTTATACGCGTTCAATTAAAAATATAAAAATAAAATAATATGTATTCTAATATATAAAAATAATGTATACCACAAAATCAGTTGTAGTGCTTAGATTTTTTTCTTTTGGTATTCGATTTTAGTGAAAATATCAAGAAAAGACACGTCCACCAAACACGACGATCGCACACTGAATGACACTAAAAAACCGTTCAATGTTCTGGTAAATATAGAGGAAAATGTAAACAAGTAACATCGCTATTTATCAAGGCCTGGTTTATCAATATATATATATATATATATATATATATATATATATATATATATATATATATATATATATATATATATATATATAGATAGCGTGTGTGTTAGTATCAATTGCAAATAATTTTTATAAGTATAAAAAAATATAATTACAGATTTACCAAAATTGATGGTGTCTAGAGTATAACAGTTCCTATGGTTACTTTTTTTATTATTCATGAAATTTTATAATATACTTATAAAATTATATTAAAACAAAATCGGTAATTTGTTTATATAAGAAAAAATATAACAATTTAAAAACAGCAAAAAAAACAATATTTCTTTAATAAAAAATGATTGAATTTTAATTGTTGGATAATGTATAATTGAAGATTTAATGTTATTATATTTTGACATTACATATTTCGAAAAAAAAACAATACCCAGCAGGAAAATAACAATTAAAAACGTTTATATTTATGTCATATTTATCTTTCTATTCTGGCATAATAACTTCGACTGATTAAATGGAAAAATATGCATATATTTATAATGGAGTTGTGGTCGAGATGAATATTGCCAATTAATTGGATTGAATGACGCGAAACACTTTACAAAAAAAAACTTTATCACATAATAATACTTTATTATAATGACGTAGTTAAAATTAGTGATATTTGTGAAAAAAAAACTATACGTTTATTATTTTTGTGCTGTTAGTATATTGACTTTTAATTAATTATATATATATATATATATATATATATATATATATATATATATATAACGAAAATTATAAAAATATGTAAATTATTTCAATTGAACGATTGATTCGTCATTAAATTTAAAGTCTCTACTGTGAATATCAAACAAATAGTTGGCTATTATAAATTAATTATTCAATATATTTTATCACACTTTCTAAATTATTTTCCTCTATTATAAACCAATTTTAAATTCCACGAACAATTATATTCTAAAGATATACTAATGGATATAATCATAATTTTGACAAGATAACAAAAACGAAATCGATTAAAATTGTTAAATGAGCATAGTATTAACAGAAATGTGGAAGTTTATAGATATTAACTTATAACGATTTTTTTTCTTCCCATTTTCATTATTTATTTACTGTCAAATGTGAAACTATTATAAGTATAAAGTTCGAATTTTAAATTAAGTGTATATTTGTTGGGTTTCCTTATGACGTGATCATTATTGTGTATTTATTTATAGTATTGACAACTAAAAATATTAATATAATATCAAATAAACATTAAAGAATGCAATTGCATGTCAAACTAATCAAAACTTGATGGGTTCATTTGTATATTACAAAATTATATTTAAACCAAAAATCATTCATTTAGAATATTAAAAACTAATATGTTTTCTTTTTCTTTATCTAAACAAAGCCTCTTGGATAACAAATTCAACAAAACAAGATGCATAAAAAAACAAATTTCATGATATTAGTTGTGGACGTACGTCATGTTATAAAACATGTAGCGATGCTAATATATATAAATAAATTACATATTATTTGCACAAAACTATATTTATTCTCAATATAATTTAATGTAAAATTTATTTATGATGTATGTGGAAAAACAAATTTAATAACAAGCTACTAATATAATATAGTGAAATTTTTATTGTAATATAAAAATTATAAATATTTCAAATTGCATATTAAAATAACCTTAAATTAAAAACAATTTAAAAGTTTTCTTTAGTTTTTATTTTTTTTTTAGATAATGCTTATATTTTTTCGTTAATATAGAATCAAAACGTAATAATCAACTAAACAATTAAAAATTACAGTCAAAACATTTTTTTTACAATAATTTTTATTATTCAATACTATGTTTAATTATTATTAAAAAAAATCTTAGTAGTAATTACAAATATAAACACGAAGAAATATTTATCATTCTCATATCTGATGATAAAATTGCATCATCTTATTTATTGCGTTTAAATAGTAATAATCGCGTAAAAAAATTATATACTGGCGTAAACATAAATTTATCGATTAATTCTCCACAAAATATTAAAAACAAACAAAGGTCAGTAATATTTTATAATATTAATAAACAATTAATTGTAATGTTGAAAATAGTTTACATTAAACGAAAAAAAGTAAAAATATCACAATAATTCATTTAAGCCTGAAAAAATTTGTATAATAATAATTTTAATTAGCAAACTGATAAAATTTTGTTATTTTATTTTATTTTTATGTACGTCTTTTTTATCATCAATTCCTTTCTAGAATCAAATATTAATATTCCACCGGTTCACTCAAATCACAGTCTCTCTTGCACAATAAACGAAAAAAATAAATAAAAAAAGTCATCAGAATAATGACATTAAATAATCCAACTCGAGTAAGATGTAAATCAGAGAACAGAGAAGAATAAAAAGTAAAATTTAATCAACATATGTTGTGAAATTCACTAGACACTGGAACCGAAAAATATTTGGAAACCTTCGAGATGTGGTGCTACTGGAGAATACTAAGTATATCTTGGACCGACAAAGTAGCAAATAAGGAGGTTTTGAAAAAAATTAATAAAACTCCAGAAATATTAAAAACAATCAAATTAAGGAAAATACAATACCTCGGCCCCATCTTGTGAAATGATAAATATAGGCTTCTCCAGATAATTTTAGAAGGAAAAATTCAGGGGAAAAGATCAATAGGAAGACGTCAAAATTCATGGCTTAAAGATCTTGGTCGTTGGTTCAACTGCTTGTCAATAGAAATCTTTCGAATGGTTATATCGAAATTTTCTTTAGCCATGTGGATCGCCAACCTTCCTGAGGAGACGGCGTGAATAAGAAGAAGTTGTGAAATCATAAAAAATTAAACACTCGATAATTTATTTATAATTTTTCCATTATTATTTTTTAATGTAATAATATATTTTAAACATAATATAGGAAAAAAACAATGATTGGATTATTGAGTAAACATATCACATGTTTGTATTGAAGAAATGCAATTGCTCCATTATATATTATTATCAGTGGCCCATAATAGGTCCTAAATAACATAAGTTATCGATTTGACCCTGAGGTCTGATAAGTCATGAATTTTATTTGAGAGCATAATTATCTGTTACCCCCAACAGAGTTCGATATATAATAATAATACTAACTTAAAAATAATTGAAAAATTCAAATTTTACGTCACACTTTAGACATTTAATTATTAATATAATCTAATTCACTTTTGAGTTTTTAACTTCTAGAATATTTTATGAAATTGTGTGCAAAGTAAACGACTTATTAGTTTTAGGGTATTCATTAAAACACTTTTTAATTCTAATCTGATCTAAATATTTTATCATTTTTTTATATTATTTATATAAGACCTAACTGGTTTTAGTTAATTGTTCAAGAAAAAAAAGGAACTATTATAGAACATTTCTTAAGAGTAATATATATTTTTATAGTATTTAATCAGACATAAAAGCAAAAACAAACATATGCACTATACGCACAATATATTGGATAAAATCATTTTAAATGTGTATCATATTAATTTTTGTCACAATATCGAAAGTATTTTTGATATATAATACAAGTAGTGCGTTTTATTCGTATGCAAATTTGTTATTAGTTCACATAATACAACAAAATAAAATATTACTCACCGATGAGCAGCTTTTCGATACCATCTTCTTCCGATCCCTGGAAATTCAGGATCGAACGGAATAGAAGGCGTTCTCACTAAATTTCCGACGCAATTGCTATTATCTACCATTTTTTTCACAAATATAACGTTTTTACCGAGTCTCGAAAACGATGCAGAACAGATTATGTTGAATGTTCGGCCTAGACAGAGCAATCTCCTTCTCATATACACCATCGAAGATATTATTATCGCACACGCGTCTTATCAGATCAGTTTTTATTTGCTATACTCTTTTTTATTTTATGTGGAATCATATAACGTAACATGGCGTGCGCTTGCACATTTTGTTAATAGTCTACGATTGTGTTTAAATAAAATGCACACACACATTCTACTCATATATTATATGTTCAATATCATACATTCCGCAATTATTAAAAATCAACAAAATAAGCAGCTCTTTACGCGTCTCTATGAACGTTAAAATATTAGCAGTTCAGATTATATTACATGATATTTGTTAATGAAGGCAATTGTTACATAAAGTGCAAAGCGTATATAATAAAACTATATGATATATATATATATATATATATATATATATATATATATATATATATATATATATATATATATATATTTAAAATGTGAAAATATACGTTTTAAGATTTCAATATACTAATTATATGAAAATAAAATATTTTGAAGTTGTAATATATAGAAATAAATAATAAATACTTAAAATGAATAAATCGCTCGAGATTGTATTTCTGTTACAAAAATTCATATTTATATAAGATTATATATATATATATATAAATTAAATGTGCAATTAATATATCTAATGCGATTAATTATTCTTTAAAATATATATTAATTATTAGATTAATACGTTACGATTACAATAAAATATATTGTATCAATTGAACAAAGCAAACCAAAAATCAGTTTAAAATCAACGCAAAAAATGTAGTCGGAATAAATGTTTTAATAATATTAATAATAATAATAATATCTTAGTGGAGCATCTTAATATGGAATAGTAATTGAAAAGAATATTTCATTTCCAATATGTTGAAAACGAACGATTTCAGCAAAACTATTATCGAAGATGGCGAAACGCGAACGTAACTATAAGTTATTACATAACTAAAGAACAAGAGTCCATTAGCGTAATATTACAAAATATATATCGAATAATATGCTCGAGTAAAATGCAAAACAATGGAAACTGGCAGATAACGAAAATTCGCTACGTCATCTAAGCATGTGCATATTTATATAGAATGGATATCATCAATTATTAAATTAACGAGAATACGATTTTTATTGTTACAATAAAAGATTAAACAAAAAGTTGCACCGAATAAAAAAATGAGTGAGTAAAAAGTAGTACTCGAATGAACAAGATGTGATGATGAATGACAAGTCGCGATGACAAATGGATAGGGGCGAAGGTTGAATTCGGAGATGTCAACAGGATAAACACGTGTAATTATATTTTGTGGCGTCTGTCAGTCCATATATGACGCCACTTTCATTCATTAAAATAACGAACGAACGGCTGAAAATAATCAACGCGCAATAAAAACCCACACGACCGACTCTACTGAGAATAGAGAACGAGGGACGGGACGCGCGGGATCTACGGCTTTGACGTTTATTAATTATACACGTAACACCAAATTATACGACCATTTACATTATTTCTTTCATATTTTTAAATTATTTAATAATAATAATCTCACATGAATGTTTAAATATCTAATAACTAATTTCTATGAAGTAAAAAATGATATTTTTACTTGAAAGAATATAGTGAATTATAATAACAATAGATAATTAAGCGGCTATCAATTTTCATCAGCATTTTTTTTAATCTATTCATCAAATGTGCAACGGTTCAGTGTTTGTGCGTACGTTGAGATTGAATGAAAAGATTTTCAAATTCTAAAAATAAGGTCTTAAAAAAATTTTCTGTCTTAAGTTCGACTACAGAAGTCTTTTTGTTGGTTTGAAACTCTTAAAACCCATTTAATGCAAAAATTCATTAAAAAAATACATTTTTCATAGAAGGACTCGATTTAAAAAAAAGAATAATCATTTAATATTCAATATTATTAAAGACAGTTGGTCGCCTTAACAATATTAGAATACGTTATTATAACGCTAATTAAATAATTAAGCATAATTTTATTCGTGTTTAATCAACTTCAACATTAAATACTTTTTGTAAAATTAAACTTTTACATTTATGTTTGACGGTTAATGATATGGACGTTTATATTGACCGTGAATATCAAGAAAAAAAAAGAAAAAAAAGTGGTTGACGTTTGGCGATAGTGGATTGTTGTCAGTGTGGCTCGTTCAGAGGTGGGTGTTGGTTTCGATATAGTCAGTGTTTGGTATTCATTCTTGTCTTATAAATATCGTCCATTATTTTTTCAATTTTATGCTATATTTACATTTTTTTATATTTTACTCTATTTTGAAATTTGATTTCTGCACTTAAATTTTGATTTAATTTTAACAAAATTCAAAACTTAACAAAACGTAACTGTAATTAATATTTGCAAAATCGATTATTCATCTTTCACACTTCTTTAATTTTTATTATAATACTTTTCAACACACTGAATATTAATAGTAAATAAATATTACATATCGTAAAAAATATTTTATATTGTGCAATTTATTTTATTACACCGAAATAGCTTTTGAATTATTATTCGGTAAAATATTTTCCCGCAGTATATTATGTAAAAAAAATTGTAACGTATTATATAAAATGCAATGTCTCCTACTAAAAAAACGTAATCTATTTGTATTAAAATTTGTCCATGCCGTATTTAATTTTATTTTTTTACGTCAGGTTTGTTGGAATTTTGTTTTCATATTGAAATTCTCAACAGTAAATAAAAAACTTTTATTGCTATCCTTAAACTATAATAGATTTTTATTGCGATAAAGCTGAAAACAAATGTTGGTAGTAACAGATTACAATAATTGTTAACTCATAATATGTAGTTATGTAATCATGAACAAATCGTCTACTAGGGATTCTCTTGTCACTTTGATTACGATTCACATCCTGATTCACTTTTCAGCGTTTGTGACCCATTGATATATAAGCACACATGCTTGCAGTCCTTTGGATTTGTTGAAAATTTTACTCTTTCCCTTTGTATTGCAATCGCCAAATTTACATTTGAACGACTTCTACAAACAAGGACTTCTTTTAAAATCATGCAAACTCATCAGCTAACTTAATATTACTCACAAACTAGAAATATTATATTCTCATATTAATTGAAAGGATAATTAAAATGATTCGCTACTGTTTGATTTTATACAAAGAAGTCGTTTTGATAATTATATTTAAAAAGTAATAAAATTTATTTTAATATTACGAACTCCTAAATGAATACATCAATACACACACACACACACATATATATATATATATATATATATATATATATATATATATATATATAAATATATATATATATATATATAAATATATATATATATATATATATATATATATATATATATATATATATATAAGCATATATTTTAAGAATTTGTTTTATTTGTAGGTATTTTATATATAGTTAAAAAATTGCATTATTTATTTAAAATATCCATTTGCCATTTTTTGTTTTATTCTTTTTATGTTTTATTTTATTTCAAGGACGATTCCTAGACAATAATATTAACCATTGTATTTTTAATAAAAAAATATGCTGTTTTTTGTCTTGATGATTTTTAAAGTATGATAAATAGACTTAATAAATATATGTAGACGATTGAAAAAAAAAAGATTTTTAGATTTTAAAAATCGAGATTATCAAAAATTTAGGTGGTAAATGTTTTAGAAAAAAATACATAATTTTATTACACTTTTTACTATGACTTCAACATTGTCATTTGCTTGAGGAGTTTTTAATTTAAAATTATTATTTTTTTAATTTTCAATTATTTTCAAATAGTGTTGCTACTTACTTTCCGATACTAGTTATTCAAAATATTAGCCATGATATTTTGTTCTTTGAGTTGTATACGATTTTATAATAGTAAAAAAATGTTACAGCATAATATTTTTAAACGAGAAAAAAAACCTTTTTAAAATTCAATAATTAACATATATAGTAAGGTATACGCTTCGAAGTACGCATAGTATTTAAATTCCAGCGGGAATATTCATAGTAAAGTGCATTATTTATAAATATTTTTTGTTAAAAAAATGAATTATTTTTGGTTCGTTAGGAGCAATCAAATGTGAATGGTTATTACATTATGTACATTATTTGTTAGCAGCAATATGGACTCATAGAGGTCATTAACGGTTGTTTGAATTGTAGATGTGGATCCACAATTTTTACTGATTGATTTTCCACTTTAGTTTAGTTTTCTACATTGAACACCTCTCTATTAATCCAATCCAATAAATAATAATGTCATGCTCTAAGTAATTTAGTTCAACAATTGATGTTTAAGAATATTTATTTAAAACTTTTTCTGCAGTTGTTAAACAACTTTTGTGTGCATTAAGGTTTATTTAGCAATGTTTTATGTTGCAAATTATATTTCAATGTTAAAAGTTTCATATTTAATAATTGTTATATATAAATTGTAAAGCATATTTCTTATTAATGAGAAATATATATTTTTTTCAGAGAATTGAACTCACTACGTTTAAAACATGACCGTATCACACTGTCAGATTTGTACGATTGGAATTATTGGTTTAATTATTGTAGTGTTATATATTGTAAAACGTTTATGTAATAAGAAGATAGATTTGAAAGGACGTCATATTTTAATTACCGGTGGATCTAGTGGAATTGGTTTATCTGTAGCTGAATACGTATTAACCTTGGGCGCTAAAGTTACTATTGCAGCTCGTGATATCGTTAAATTGGAAAAAGCAGCAGAAAAGATATGTTTAAAGCAACCAGAATCGCAACAACGCGTTTATACATTGGTCCTAGATGTGACGGCTGGACTAAATGAAATCGAAAAAGCGTTTGCTGAAGCAGAATCAAAAGCGGGACCTATATTTATGTTAGTTAATTCTGCCGGAACTGCTATATGTGGAAAGTTGGAAGACATGTCTGAAAAAGATGTGAAATGGTTAACTAGCCTTAATTTTTTGGGTTCTTTGTGGACAACAAAAACTGTATTACCATCAATGAAAGCTCGCGGTGAAGGCGTTGTTGTTTTTATTTCTACGCAAGCAGCTCTATTAGGTATACTTGTGTTAATCACATATACTTACTTTTACATGTTAAATGTATGTAATTTCTAGATATATTTTTTTATATTTTCTCAATAGGTATATATGGATATAGTGCTTATGGTGCAACAAAATGGGCTGTTCGTGGTTTAGGAGAGGCAGTAATGATGGAGACCATAGGTACTGGAGTCACTATAACGATATGCTATCCGCCTGATACAGATACACCTGGATTTGAAACTGAAGAGATATCAAAACCACCCGAAACTAAGATCATATCTGGTAGTGGAGGTCTTTATTCACCCGATGTAGTTGGAAAACAGCTTGTTATTGACGCTTTAGTAAGTTAGATTCAGTTTTTCTGTTATAAAACAATTAATGTTATCAATTTAAAGAATTTCAACAATATCTAAGTTGTCTATTTAATTTATTTCTTTTGAATTTTAGTATAATTTACTAACATATGTATGATTTAAAAATAAATCAAAGTGAAAATATATTTAAAATATTAACGATTGGAATTGAAAATATAAAATAAATTTATTAACATCAATGATGTTTGTTGTGTTCGATTAAATTAATAAAAAAGTAAACTTTTATGTATTCTGTCGCACAAATGAAGGGATTGATGTATTGTAGTAATTTTTATAACTTTTTTAAAAACTTCAAACATTTTTTTTCACAGAAAGGACAGCCTTATTCAGTTATCGGACTTGAAGGCTGGATGTTGAACACATTATGCGGAATTACTCCATCAGGACTGTTCAATACACTATTACAATGTCTATTAATTGGACCTCTTCGTTTTGTTTTACTCTTTTATCAGTATTACTTCAATTATGTGATTAATAAATTTAGAAAAGATAAGAATACGAATAAGAAAGCCAAATAAGTAATTTTGTCAGCGTAAATTTTGTATGTTTTTTATTTATGATTTTCAATATATATTTTGTTATAAACCAAATTTTTTTAGATATGCTAAATTATACCAAAGCATATTATTTAAAGTCATTCCAAAACCATTTTTTATACTTTTTGTGTAGTAAGAGATTTTTTTCTCTCTTTTTATGTAAAATGATTAACATTTATTTTTTTTTTATTTTTAATAATAAATAAATAAAAATATATAGTTGGTTTTATTTACATTTATTACTACAAAAAAATAAGGTATTTTATAATACGATTTTTTTCATATTATAAATGTATAAACGCATTTTAATAAGGATATTTACTGAAAAATAATGAAATTAAGTATCTATTTATTATCAAATGGAATTAGTATAACAAATAACGTTTTATTTATAAAATTAATAAAGTGTACGACTCTTTAATTTTGAAAATTGATTCCATTTTGTGTAATCTACTGAAAGAAATATTTTTGTTAGAAAGAAAAAAAAGAAAAATTAATCGTTGAAGAAATTTTATTCTATTTTATAATTTGTACATTTTTATTTTACTAATGTGCGTTTGTCATATTAGCACTAACAATATTACGAGCGTTTGCTTTACTTCTGGCCGCTTGCCTTATGAGTGTGAGCTTAAATTGCATCAGAACTACCAAATAGGTTGTAAGAAAGGATATATTCTGAAAGCAAAAAATAATGTGATTAAATCCTAAAATATTTCATATAATTATCAAATTATATATATATTTCTATTTATAGCTTTTACAGATGTGATAAGTTCCCGATTAATATTAGTATATTGATTTAAATTCATAATTGGTGGATTTTTATCGATGGCTATCAGGAACATTTCGACTTCTTTTTGAGCATTGTGATCTATAGCACCCAAGTTTACATTGAGCAAGCGTCTTTGGAATTCATATCCCACCTTTGGGTAAATATATTTTTATATTTTTTGTAAATATACAGTATTTACGAATAATTTACATTTATTTTACCTTTCTAGAAGCGTGATAAGCTTCATTACATATGATGAATAATAAACTCATACAATAACCGCTAAGTACAAATAATCCGATTTCTTTGTAACTTAAACCATGCTCTACAATCTCAGATAAGGAACCATAGAGTGAAATAATTGTAGTGAAAAAAATTACTAGACAATATATTCCATACATATTAGAATAAGCTCGACCTAAAACAATTTAGCGTTCATTAATGCCTTAAGTAAATTGAGATAAAAGTATGCGATATTGTTTTAGTTTAGCGCTAAAAATGAAAAAAAATCATATTTAAAAAATATTGGTTTTGTTAGAAATTTACTATTTACTATTTACTAAGTGTTTATTAACTCATTAATTTTTAATTTTACAATAGAAAGCAAATTTTTATTATGAAAATATGGAATTAAAAATCAAGGGTTTTGTTTAATATTCAAAAACACAATAAAAATTATACTTACAATACTTATATGAAAACTTATATGTTTTTTTTTAGGAAAGGGATTACTTGTGTAAATCAGGAAAGTTGTGAAAGAAGAAATATATAAACATTATTAAAAAGAAAAATATATAAACATTATGAATTTAAATGCATAATTTGAAATTAATGAGTCGAGATATGATTATTATTATTTACTTTTTTAATAAATGTTAAATATTTTTTTACCCAATTGTTGCATTGCGTGCGAGAGATGAACCCATAAATGTCGATATTCTACTAGTTTAAGAGAAGGATTATCGCTTTCCAATGCTTTTTGTAAATTGGCTGCTAATCCTTTAGAAGCGGTTCCAAACGCAGTACAATTTATAAACCTGTTAAAAATATTTATCGACTAAATAGCAAAATGTTTCATATTAAAAAATATTATTTACCATAAAGAACAAAATCCATTCAACATTGCAATAATATGATAGTAAGCAAATGTATGCCATAATTCAAGATCTGGTTGGAGATAAAACTGTGATAATATAAGAGCAAAACTTAGGCCCCATGAAAAAAAACATAAAAACCAAGTTAAAACATACAAATTTGGAAATAATAATGGCGTTCCTGTAACTCTTAAGTATTTCAACTGAAAAAATAAAAATATATATATATATATAAAGAAGCAGTCGGGTGTTTTTTACAAGGTACACGAATTATTTTACAGAACCTGATAATGAGTCCACATATTTTTGAAAATGGCAACTTGAGGTCCATGTCTCCAAGAAGCGACAGGGAGCAAATAATGCGGTATTAAAATGCTAATGAAAATTACGCTGTATATTATTTCATCAAACTTTTTTTCTGGATTATTTGCAAATATATCCACCCTGTGTTTTAGTACTGTTAACATTAAACATATTATTATTAATAACGATTATTTAATTTTTTTTTACAAGTATAGCATCCAATTAAAAAAACTTTCTGTTTAGTAAAGGAAAACATATTTCTATCATATTTTGTAAATTTTAACTGGTTGGTAACTAAGCGATTGTGGATTTTGTCAATAGATAAAAAAATAGATATTTTGGAAAAAAGTTTCACCTTATGGCATCTCTAATTTCTGGTGCATTTGAATTTGAAATAAAAAAATGGTGCGCGGGAAGCAAAATGTTGGCTACCCCTATTTTAAAACAACGTTAATTGGGAAATATTGTAGGTAATGTAGGATTTTAAAGAAATTCAAAACCTTACATATATTTGGTCATTGACCATAAATTATTGGACTTAAATTGGAAGGAATTGACTTTCTCCGTATAGCTCTTATTTTGCATCTTCAAACTACTTTTAAGAATACATTTAATTCAGTATTTTTATTATCAAAAATACTGCCCAAATACTCAATTGAATAAAGTTATATTATTCAACAAGAATTTTTGAATTTTCTTTCTTAATCAATATCCGCAATTATTTAGTTACCAATTCAGTATTTGGTCGACTTATAAAATATAAAAAAACACCAACCTGTAGTAACAAAAATAGTTTCTAATCCCCAAATCAGGTAAGCCCAAAAAGTTGCTGTAGATATCCAATTATAAGTTGTTCTTGTGAAAGTTTTTGCTTCTATCGTATAAAAGCAGATGAATCATATACTAATTATTATTATTATTATTATTATCTGCTAAGTTATTTTATGAATATATACTCACCTGGAGGTACTCTCATTATAGGCATAACACCCATAATTTGAAATAAAACCAATAAACTCTTTGTTGTATGATAAAACTGATCGTGTTCATCTAGCAAAAGGCCATCATTATCAGTAATAACAGTATGTGCCATTTGGGGATCCATCGCTAAATTTAAAATAAAATTCTTATATTGTATAAATAATATATTGACACATATTAATATACTGTTTTTTTCATACTATTTTCAACGCCATTGGTGTATTCGTTACTTTTCTTTGTATTTTCCATTTGTTGTCTTTGATTTGGATTTTGAGCATAGTAGGATTTGAATCCATTTTCTTGTCCATTAGCGTTTTGATACATTTAGTATTGTAGTTTTTAACAACTGTCCGTATTTAAAGAAGTATGTTACTTATTAAAATAAAACAAGAATTGAGAAAATGGCTGTCCGCTATAAAAGTTGATTATGAAAAAGAAAATTATTTGATGGAGTATTTAATAGTTTTTATTGTAGGTCAATATTAGGGTTGTCATTTTTGTATTTGAATATTAAATAGATATAATTTTTATGATTAAATCGAGTTTCTTTTTCTCATGGTAGAAAAAGTTATTAAATTCATTTGACATTACTGATTATAATTACTATTTTTTTTAGTTATTTGTTTAGTTTTCAAATATGAACTATAACTTTTTTTTATTATTGTGATAAAATATTTATTTGATAATTCAATAAAAATATATACATCGCATAAATTTTGGACGCGCAAATTAAAACCGCATATAAAAAATGTGTAAATTGTGGTTGAACAATTAATAACAAAATAAAAAAATCCACTATGTGAACCCTACAAAATTAAATAAAATTTTAAGTATGTAATCATAGAAATTTTGAAGTAATTAATCATTTTTGAAGGCGAAATTAATGTATTGAATAATTTAAATATCTGACCTTTTTAAGGTCAATATTTCAGTATTAATTTTTACTGCATGTGATCGGTCAATAATTGCGTAAAAAATTAAACGTTGTGATAGAAATTTTCTTCATTAAAAATAATAACACCTTCGTTAGTCAGATGTCAATATTGGCGTTCACTTATTTACTTGTATTGTAGGCTGCAGATTATGAGTTCGATGTTTGTTTTCTTTACGAAAGTCATTTAAATTTTAATTTTCAACATCGATAAAAAGTATAAAGTTAAATAAGAAGATTCTGGAAAAAAAATGTAAAACTCCAGAAATAAATACTAAAAAAAGTTAAATTAAGATAAATGATAAATACATCTTGAGAAATATGAATACAGACTTTTTCTTCAGATAATTTTGTAAGGAAAAATACAGGGAAAAAAATAAGTGGGAAGACGGCAAAACTCATGGCTTAAAGATTTTCGTCGTTGGTTCAACTGTTCTTCGAATAGCTGCGTCGAAAGTTTCATTAGCCTGTGGATCGCCAATTTTCTTGAAGAGAAGACGTGAAAAAGAACAAGATAAAGTTGGAGATATTTTAAGCATTTTAAAATATGAAATAAGTCTTTAATTTTAGAAAAACTATTACACCATCCATTAATAATATTAACAAGAAATTAATATACAATTTATTTATTTAGAAAATTTTTAGTTATTTTCTCAGCGTTTCAAATGTTTATATATGGGAAAAAAACAGTATTAACGATGACATTGGAATATATAATTCTAATTAAAAATTCATTGGAAATAATTATGCATATATTATATTGAATTAATTCATAATCGTAAGATTACTAATAACTTTAATCTAAGATGTCATTATATATATATATATATATATATATATATATATATATATATATATATATATATATATATATATATATTGCTTGCAATATATGTTTAAAAATTCACAGAATATAAAGTAAGAGTGTTATATATTATAAAATACTTATATAAATATTTACAAGTTGCTGAAAAATTAAATAAAAGTTTGTAATTTTAAATAACATTGAATGTTGTCAGTCGTTTCAAACAGTATCCTCTTTATGATATCATTGCGTAATATCCTTAATTGCATGGGTTGAAAATTAAATATTACTGGATTCCTCGATTACATCCATTTTTATTGTAGGTTTATAATTGATATTCTCAAAAATTATTATTAAACAACATATATATAATAGCAGTTAGTATTTTTTTTTTATATAAAATTTAATTCACTAATATCAATGCAGTCTAATAAAATATGAATACAATATCCATTTTTTGTTTCTGAAATTCGCCATTTTACTTACATTTATTCGAATTTATATTAATAATTTAATTAATAATATATTTGGTTTTTTTCTATTTTCGAGTTGATGTAATAATTTATTGATGATTATAATGATGACCAACGGAATGTTGAATCATATGGTTTAACGACAAGTGATTCATTAATATATAATGAATTTGATCGCTAAGAGTAATTTACCATTTAAAAATACATAAAATATTATCATACACGTATAAAAATAAATGCATTTTTTATCTAACGTTATATTTGTTTTATTCTATTTTGATTGCATATATTTTGCTCAAATTTTCAGCTATTTGAAACATTGTATTATTACAATTTAAGAATGCCATTAATTAAAAAAATATGTTTTAATATTAATTGTGTGGTTTAGTTTATATATACAATAGTAAACTGTTTTTTTTGTGATATTTGGTTTTTATATATTGTTTACATGAAGCAGTGGAATGGAACAAAAATGGCGCTTCGCCATTTTTAAGGCAGTCCAACTATTTTATATTTTTTATGTTTTTCAACGCATGTAAGTTACTTATAGTTTTCGAGTCTATTTATTTATTTGATTTTTTGGCGAATTCAAACACACATTGTTTTCTATAATGTAATTTAGTATTTTTTTTACACTAGTTGAATTAATGTTATTCAAAATATATTATATACATATCATATATTTTTTATTAAAATTATTTATGATTACGTTGGCATTTGACATTGTATTTTCTTTGACATATTAATTTCTTATGTAAAAAATTGAGAAACTTTAATTTTAAGCAAGATATTGCCATAAATAAGAATAAATTTAAAAAACTTTAACAGTCATATCTAAGATAGCAAATGTGATATACGCTTGGTTCCCGTATATTTTATAACGAAAGGTATTTTTTTATTTAAAGTATTAAATTAAAAATGTTTTTTTTAATTTTAGGAAAAAACGGTATATATATATATATATATATATATATATATATATATATATATATATATATCTATTAACATATAATTTTATCAGTAACTGTTGAAATAAGAAAATGGCTGGTTTAATTTCTTCACAATGTATACACATATATATATATTTGTACACACACACACACACACACATGTCTGTCCAGTGGAATTGGAACATATAATGTAGTTCATTACATCATAAGCAAAAATACTTTTTATATTGGTTTGAGAATAGGCGAATCAATCTATTCTTGGTTGGTGCCTGACTTGGTGTCCATTTGGCCTTGGACAGTGTCAAAAACTGGGATTCAGCGCTTATTTCAGCAGCTTTTAACCCATTTAATGCAGCGGAACTGTTTTCAAAGCTTCTGATGAAAATTGGCTATGTATACAAATATTATCGATAATTAAATTGACTGACTGGTAAGAATTAATTGTAAGGTTTATTTATTAATTTTTAATTTAACAATTCACTACCTTTGGAAGGGAAATTAAGATATATATATATATATATATATATATATATATATATATCTTACTTTTCATCCTAATTTAAGATGTAAAATAATAAGGAAGAAATAACACATTTAAAGTGATCATTCTGTGGTGCGATATAAAAGATTAATGATCCCTAATCTAAAATAAATATGTATTGGAAGAAACTAGGACAAGCCTTTGTTCAGCAGTGGACGATATAGGTTGTAAATGATGGTGATATAATTGTATGAAACATGTAACATTAAAACGTGTTGCTAAAAAAAGATGATGAACCACTGATACAAGATAATTAGTTTTAGTTCTAAAAGAGCTTATCAAACAATCTGGCATGCTTTAGCGCCAGTCTTATTTAAGCTTTTAGGATTTTTGGGTGTGTGTATTTTATCTTTTTATTTATATTTATTTTATTTTTTTAAATTTATTTTTTGCCATACTGGAAATTAATTAAAATCAAAATGTAATTTATTATAACTATGAGTAACATTGTAATTATGCAAATCCGTTAGAATGTTACTCATCATTATATAAAACACAAGTTTATCAAGCAAAATATTTTATTACAATTGTGAAATAGTGTAATATATATATATATATATATATA